>JAIPMN010007427.1:0-54219 GCA_020650975.1 Apostichopus californicus
AAATTGTACACAAAAAATTTGAGGCATAAAAGGTCAGCAGAAATAAATTTCGTGAATGGACAAGTCAAAATTTTTGCCTCGATAGAGTAACCTCACGTGTTATGCACAGAGCTATTATGGGCTTCCCTCAGGCAGCCCAGAGGCCTTATACACGCCCTGTGCTACGCGATAATATAAACACAATTACCATCTATGTTTCTAAAACTATTATGCCACCGAACTTCGCCAGAACCTTTTTTTTGGCAAACAAAAAATAAAGCATACGGGAGGGGGGGGGGGGGGGTTGAGCGATCACCGACATCTCACATAAAGGTCGTCATCAATTTTTTTTTTTTTTTTTGCTAAACTTTTTTTTTTTGGGTGACGGCCAATAGGGGGGGCGCGCGCCTGTTGCGCCCCCCTGGATACGCCCCTGAAAATGGCTATGAAAGACAAGCACTGTCTAAAAATGATATACCCCTTTCATCCACTCCCATGCATCTAATACTATACAGTGCACACAATCGGAAATAACCTTCTATACGCCTCTGAGTATATAGTCGTAGTTATAATGCACAAACTGTAAGTTCTCGAAGTCGATGTACACCCCATTTAATCATAATAAATATGCGAGCCTGTCAACTGGGTTCTTTGAGCAGTCACTGTTTTAAGCATATACGCTAGGCGGTTTATTATAAACTTAGAAAAGTACCAATCACAAAACAGCAATCGTATTTAATGAGTTAAATATATCTTATGCCGGATAATTTGTTAGTTCTGGAAGTATGCTATTTTAGAATTGTAACATATATCGTAAATGTAGTAAACAAAAAAAAGTCCCAAATAGTTGAAATACCCATCTTGATGAAGATTTAACTTATAGTAAGCTATTTTTGTGGTAGAAATTACTGCAAGTTGTTATGTGACAATATATCATTAGTATAGGCTATTTCATCAACTGGGCAACCGATGTTCCCCCTTAACTTGTATGTAGCCGATATACAATGTTTCAGTTTCAACCTAACACGGGAGCACATGTTAAATGATAAAGAAGTTCGCAAAAGTAACGTAATTATGCGGTAACTTTAAAACTCTCATCCTCAGTTTTCTCTGAGTAAAATGGCCATGTGTGACTGGGACTGATATTTGCTTGGCATTTCCACGGTCCAGTTGTCTATTTGTCCTGCTTAAACGAGCATGACCAGCTGAAACTTGAAAGGGGTTATTCATCTTGGTAGCAAACAAGAAGAGTGTGCTCGATAGTGAAAAAAAGCGGAGTTTTAGTGAGAGTAAACAACGGTATAAAGGAAGTTGTCCATTCACCTCTTTTTCTCACACACTCTTAGCTACCGTGGAGGTGTACATAGTGGGCAAATGGCCGCCGATTTTATCCACATTATATACAGAAATGTTTGACTTTTACGAGGTGCTTAGTATGTTGAAGAGGAGAATTAGTTACGGAGAAGGAGGAGGTATCATGTTGAATTGACACGCCACCAGAGTAGTGTTTGCCCCGCCCCTGAACAACAACGGGACATTGTCAACCATGTTTGTTCACACCGTGCACATCACGTCGACAGTTGTGGCGCTATCAGAGAGCCCTTATACAGTGGAGTAGGTTGAACGTAACATTGTTGCTTGGTACAGACATGTGAATATGTCCCATACGACGACGACGACGACAAAGTTGTATCTTTCGACATAAGTATATATACAAGTGCAATGCAAGTCATCTAAAGATGAAATTGTTGGCAAATTTTGCTGTCATGAGATTCGTTCATTCATTATACCTGTGCCTGTGAGTGTTCCGTCTACTGTCGTTCACAGTAAGTATACAATGTTTATGTACCTTGTATATAATATGTACAGATGCCTACAAACAGTTAATAAGCTTGTTATTGCTATACAGAATCTGCAATTGTCAAATCAGTCGTGGCTGTAGCTATAAGCTGAATGTATGGTCTTTTTTAAAATGACTCGAAATGACTATACGAATTCAACAGCTAAAAAGAAATAACCAACGTATCTAGCTTAAAATGTAAACCAAACCGTATAACCTCTGGCAGAATTATTGATCTTTTTCTCATTCACTGTGTCCGTGTATCGCTTGTCTCCGTTATATTTGGATAACTTCATCTCAATTTTAGCGAATGGTAATAAATGTATAAGTATACAACGATTGAAAATTCATTCTACCAAATTATGGACAGTAAACAAAGAACAATGACAATTCTTTCCTCACCATTGATGGTGTCTTCACCGAAATGAACTCTCCATTGTTTTATCATGATTACATTTATTCTCAAACTATCGAGCTATTTTACCGAAACTTTCCACTTTTTTAATCTCAGAATTGCGACTATTTTTTCTTATTCAAAATGTCGACTATTTCCTGGGGAAATTTCCACATTTGTGTTTGTACTTATTTTGGTGTTTCTTTTCTTAACATTCCGATTGGAAAAGTAGAAATCTGACCTTTATACGTATGACATTTTTTGGACTTTATTTTTTCATAGTGTTGACTATTTTGTTGCCAAAGGTAGAGTTTTTGCACAAATTCAATTATTTGAATCAAGGTCTCAACTTTCGATATCAAAAGTTCCACTACTCCTCAAATATATTCCTCAAAATTTCTATTTTCGTTTTTTTAACATTTCCGAGTATTGTATATCAAAATTGCGACTATTTCTTGAAACTACAACTTTTATATTAAAATTTCGACTTGTTCCTTAAACTTTTGATCTTCCATATCAAACTTTCGACAATCTAACTCAAAATGTTAATTTTTCTTGATGACAAATTTGTTGGAAAATTTCGACACTTCATGTTGAAATTTTGAAATATTTTTTTTCCATCAAGTTTGCCATGGACGTTTTATTTCGGATTTTCATTAAAAAAGACTCTCGGAGTTTATTGTAATGTTGACAATTCACATTGAAAGTTTGACTTTTGATGTTACTTCGAGGAAACGAGTCGAAATATTGACGGATTATGAGATGAAAAAATCGAGCATTTGCTTTATTACATATGTTGTGATTTTGCTGCGCCGTGGTCACGGCTATACGCCACCTAAGCCGAAAAGATAGGGGTGGGGGGGGGGGTACACGTCAAGGACAGAGGTTAATGCTTCCTTTCTGATGGGCCCGGGGGAGGGGTGGGGACAGATTATTCTTATTATCCGAGAATTACCCAACAAAAATTTGCAACTGTTCATCCTTCATCCTTCAACCTCTAACTGTATAAGTTTTATGTTGTTATCATATTTAACTTAACGGCTAACGTGCTTCAAATGATCAGAATTTGATTTGATGATTAACATTTCGCCGTTCGGACACTCATGTCAGTTGACGTATGGTCATAATAGTGACACTGCTATCACATATACTTAGCAAAACAACATTCAATGTTGTTCCTTATGCTGTTGCATGTATTATTGTGTCTGGATGAATCATGCATATATAATGAGCAAATCTTTGATCGCTTTAAAGATGTTAAAAGATGTTTATAGTCTCTACGGCTGACGTCACAACAGTTATATGGAAAGCGGCGATCCATTGTTCCTTAGGGCCACGGTTATCTCCTTTTCTAAGTAATACGATTGAGAACAACCAAATTTATCATCTTCTTCTTCTTCTTTGTAATGTGCTCTTCTTCGTCTGTTCCATTCATAATCTAAGCCTCCTTGGTGGAATCAGATCTTCTTTAAGGTAAGAAAGCTTTATCTATTAGAGTCTTGGAATGGCTTAACGATAGGATAGAGTCCTGAGTCCTTATTGTTCTTTTAGCTAACAATGGATGAATCTTTATCCTGTCTTTTCCTTCCTTTTACTTTGTATCAAACGAACAAACAGTTATACGGTTAGTCTAGAGAACACCGACGGTTCTTTTTTTTGTTAAAGAGATTAAACAAAAAACGAACCAAAGAAGTAAAAACAGACCCTGCTAGTTTTGTTGGTTTTGACACTATTATAAGCTGCCTGTGACCATCCTACAATGACCAGAATCAGCGCTAATGTTTAGGCTATATTGGAAAATGTCTATAGGCGATGACTATGGGCTTTTGACAGAATTTTAGTCTTCATCTTATAAAGTGCAAGTAAAAAGAAAACTTTGAGAGCTAGTAATGCTTTTACATACATGCTATTCTGGTTTCCAAGACACCAGGTTTAAAATATTATTAATCTTTGGAATGCTCCTTTAAGGATGAATTGATGATGACGTCAGCTCCTCAATCAATGCAGAACTTAAGGTTAATGTTTCTCCATTGTTTTATAAATTCTGATAGCTCAAACAAACCATATTCTTTCAATTTCAAATGAACAAGAGATCACCCTTGGGGACATTCCATATCAATTGTCTTTGACTATAAGTTGTACTACATTGTAAACATGTCATTTGAAGCAAGTATTATGTTTTCCCGTTGAGTTAAGTTGTGTATTATCTGAGGAACTGACCTACTGGCCATGTGTTAGACTATACAGTCCAGTCGCTTTAAATAATAAAGCTTAACTGATTAAAGGTTCATTTCTCAAATAAACAAAACATACAAAAAGGACTGAAAGTAGCAGTGTTATTAATGTCCTACAACATATCAACATTAATTTTGTGCCGTAAGTCATTCTTTAATATATATGTGTAAGGGAAGGCACAGTTAATCGCACTAAAACTGCGTCACCATTATGTAGCCTATATAGGCAAAGTGTTAAGACTTCGTGATAACATATAAGAAAAACATGAATTCAAGTTGCTTTGTTAAACGTTTGATATTCAGAATCGAAACTAAAGCCCCTTCACAATGCAGATCATTAGATTGACGATTTCACTTTTAATTTCACTTGATTTAAGAGTTTTCAAAACTTACGACGTCGTTCTTGTGTGTGTGTTTAGTATGTAAAGTGGGGCGAAAGAGCAACTGGGTCTTGAATATAAACGTTTGTGTTAACCATTGGTGACGAAAAAGAACATATAGATTACATGTTTTCTTTTGTTGATTGCTGTATATAGTTTATACACCCCCAAAATGAGCAACACCATCAGACACGCAAGGACCACCCATTGTTTGTCGAAGTTAGTTTACACATCTTCAAGAATAACAGGTAGTTAAGTAATGTGCCCCCTTCGAAACCGAAGGACACACAGAAATTGACCAATTTCTACTTTCATTGTCCAAAAATCGTTGTTAGTTTGTTCAATGTCTTGACATTATGCCTGGACACTGGACCGTTCTCTTTGATCGTTACCGCTATTTATATAGTGGACAAGCTCCATGCATACAAATGGTTTCTGTTTATATGACATTTGCATAATTTGACGAAATGTTCAATTCTTTTGTAAGGTTACTTTTACTGAAAAAAATGCGTAGAAGGGCCGGGTGAGCACTGACTCGGAAAACAGTAGGTCTGTGAATTTTCAGAGAATTACCTTTGTTACTCCGGGTAACACGTTTTCTATTTTGTCTCAGTCTGCATAAAGTGTACATTTCAACGTCCACCACTTAAGGCTTGATTTCCCTTTGATGTCCGCAGAAAATTGACACAAGGTGATTTGCATACACATAACGAAGATTTGAATATTCATCAAACTACGTGCATTTTAACACCATAGCGAATATAGGCTCTGTTCAGACCGACTGCAGAGTTTGAGCGAGTAAGCTTATGAAAGAGCAGCGGTTGAGGGAAGGGAAAATAAAACAGTCTGCGTGTGTTGAGCTATATATGACCATGGGTGATTTGAGACCAATTACTTAAAGGCATTGAAGACTCGCCCCAAACCGCGTGCCGCCCTCTGAAAAAGTTAACTTTCCGATGCTTGCAAGTGAATTTTTTTCTTGTCGCTACAAAATGCAGACAGTTAATGAAACGTGATACCTTGTTATATTTTATCTAGACCTGAGATGTCCATCTCTGCTGTGTACACTACGTTATGCATGTGTATTGACCGTAGCTGCATGAATTGACTGTATATAGTGTCTAATTACCGACGGTAGCAAGCTGTGTGTGTATTTTCTGGGATCGATGGTTGTGTCTAACACTTCTGTTACACCTCATTCGAAACTATAGGTCATTACCGGCATCAGACGTTTCTTTTTGTGCGAGTCTTCACTCCCTTAAAAGCCAACACACTCGCTGTTTTACCTTCATGGTCAGACGGTATGATTGGAGTAAGCACTCAGCTCCCAAATGAGCTATATAGGCAAAGGTTACATCATACACAGTTTATCTTCGTTTTCAGTTCACTTCATCGAAATTAATTGTTTTCTCTCTTCCGTTTTGTTTCTTACGTACGTTTAAAGGTAACTTCACTATATTCTGCCAAAGTCAAAGACGAAGTCATTATAATCCCAAAGTCACAAAGAATATACATAATATTCCACGACACGCCAGTGATAGGCAGTCTGTCGTCTAATTTGCTGGTCTTTTTCCTTCGCTTGTTTTGTGACCACCAAAAATGGTAGGGCTGAAATAAATGAATTACGATCAGATAATTGGGAAATTTAAGTGACCTATCAATTTTTATTCTCAAGCGAAATACTTGTACGTGACTGTCGGTATTAATTAATGAAGATTGATAAACAAAAAGAAAGAAAATAATGGAATATCACCAAGGCTTTGGCACGAAGACACGACAAATATAATCATGTATTTTAAGAATTTATTTCTGACCATATTATTATGCTTCATTTGTAATTTTAATATATATATTTTTTATTTTACATTTTAGGCAGTTGTGAACGACCTCTGCAGTCACTTTGATGCTGAAATTTCATGCAAAACGTTTTTTCCGGCCTATTTGGTACCGCCGTACTGAACTGATTAACACCAGAATTTATGCCTGAATTTGATGTTGATTCAGATGAGGAGCTTTAGCATTGGTTCTTTAGTCAACTCTTACACGGCTGGTTTCCCAACAATATCTTCGAGGAGAGACGTTCGTCTGCTTTGGGTTTAATTATGAAGCCCCACGGCTAGTAACTTTCTTGCACAACAAAATTACTCATTTGTTCAATGGACTGCGCGTATATGTAGTTCTTACACAAGCCTAGGTCGTTTGTGATTATTGGATACCATTGGAATGCTCGTAACTGGAAGAAAGAAAGAAAGAAAGAAAACAGAGTAATGTAAATAAACAACTGGCAATGAACAAATAGAGTCAGTCGAGAATGACTACTGCATGGGATAAGATAGCAAAGAAGGGAAGACAGAAATCTAAACGCTTCTTATCTGAGCAGGTAGATGGACTGAGAAGAAATCTAACTGACATTGTACTTGGTCAATCAGAAACCCGTGTAGCTCACATCCAAACCGACTGCACGAACCAAGCAACGACTTCTTTCAGAGGCAGAGAAGCAAGAGACAGCCTTGAAACGACCCATTCCAAAAGGTTTTACAACTCCTTGAGACAGTGTGACTCAAAGGGGACAGACTTGTCAAAAGAACAACAAGTAGAAAAACAAATTGAGAACCGGCTTCATTCAGCTGGCAAGGATCAGCTGACCAAAGTGTCTTCAACAGACAGAAAAGGACGTGTTAAAAGGAGACCAAGGAACGCACACTCAGAAGAAGGAGTGGGACAAAGAGGTGAATATTTGAAAGAACTAAATATAAATCGAGATAATAACCGGTCGAGTTATCCACCACTGGTGGCAGCTAATAATAGTAACGAGGCGCCAATTTGGCCTGATACCAAAGTGCAGACGGCAGTGTCCTACGAAGTACAGAAGGATCAAGAACTCCAAAAGCAGCGTTTGCTGTCACGTGACTGCTCGATTCGAATGGAATATTCGACAAGGCTCAAGACCTCGGTGAAGAGTACAAAGCGCGAGGTCTCAAGTTCGTCAAATGGCGAACGAAAAGATTCTTTCGAAAGGATCAGAAGCTACTCTACTGGAGGGAGGATGACAGGCAAACAAAGCACAAAGAAACAAACTGACGTCATCATTAGGAAACCGCCTAAAGCTCCTAGTTGGCAATCACTACTCAGTCCAAGTCCATCGTCCACGCATTCCTCATCTGAGAAGAAAAAACATTTAAAAAAGACGGAGTCGATTCCAAAATCGATTGGGCTAACTCAATTGAAGCCGGATGACACCGTCACCCCTCGTCCACCCAAACCACCCAGTTGGCAAACCCTGACAATTCCGAGCCAAACAGACACAAATTGGCGGTCTAATTCTCCGCTCAATTCAAACCACCTTTCGAAGCTACCTCAATCAACTCAATGTGGTGAAAGTGAGCGAGAACCATCGGAGCCCACACGTGAGGAAGATTCGGTATCGGATATTAGTGCGCAGAGTGATTCACCGGATCAACGAAGACAGCGAAAGATTAACATCAAACGAACCAGATCTCGTTTCATTGACAGTAAAGAAGTGCCAAAACAACAGACAGTGGTTCGTCTATCTCAGGCAAAACCTCTGGAGTATAATTTAAGAGAAACAGAATTCGATAATATGATCTATTTGAGAGAAAACGCGGAGAGATGTAAACGTTGGTTGCAATCATTAGAATACCAGGATCATCGGAAAAACTCTGAATATTTGGATGATGGAGGACAATTTTTGAATAATGAAGAATCGTTTCGTGAGAAATATAACTTTATTGGATCGCCCTATCCTTCATCAGTTTCATCACATGGAACTTTATGACGAGTAACCATAGTTAGGTGTATACCTCTAGTCTAAATTATAGTGTAAGTAGCTATTAGCTAAGTAAAATGTCGGCGACCAGTACCGGTAGTTGATATGTTGTGACGTCATAGTGGTTAATCAGTGGCTCAACCAATACCAAAACCACATATTTGGTGTGGATGGGAGAGTGAGTGACCCCTTAACGAAGGAGAGGGGGGGGGCGAATAGGGACAGTGCATGTCACTAACGTATTGTATAAAATATGTTTCATTGGGAAAGAGGGATCTCAGCTCATATTATCACCATCCATGACTACGTCAATGGTATGATGAGTACAGCGACGTAATCCCCAATGTTGTACTTGGGGGGGGGGGAGGCTAAATATTATGCCGTCCACGGGAGGGGTCCCATTCTCCTTTGAGAAATTGTGGTAAATTAAGAGGGGATTACCCTGCAAAATGGTGCTATGTTTTGTATTTTTTGAAACAATATATTTAAGAACGTTCAACTGTTTAGATTGTACCGCACATACATGTTATATATTTATGTACAGTGCACTATATGATTTTTTGTTGTTGTAATATTCTGCCTGCAAGTGGGAGGAGGGGGGGGGGGGTGAGGGGATAATCCCCTTGATTTTATTCTAAAGCCTCGCCCCAGAAGTGTACGTGGTTTCGTCCTCGGACAAATAATACCATTATTTATTATAGGCGACAGGTCTGATTGTTGTGTATATATCAAACAGAAAAGTAAGAAAGTAAGTAATAAAGTAATTATACAAATGTCATAAATTTCAGCACATTTTAGACATATAATGCATGTAAAGCTGTGGTACGAGTCCATGTAACTTTGCAAGAATCGGAAAAACGACTTACATCAAGTCTTATAACGGGAACTGCTGAATGCAATGCATGTATTCCGCATATATGGAACTGTGTGATACATGCCGCGTCGGATGAAGAGAGTTTGCATATAGTGAGTTGAGGGATGGGTGTGGGGGAGGGGGGTTGAAACAACTAATTTGCTCGCTTCCGTTGGTTGATTTGATCTAAACCAGACAAAGTTCATAATTATAAAGATCATAAATAATACGATCGGTGTATGTCAAAGGTCATGAGGCTGTCGATTACTGCAATAGCTGTACATGATTCAATTGTGTACCGCAGTTACTGTTAATGCTTGTTCAAATTACGAAGTATTATAGACGCTCATATGGAAACACATATGAACATGAAAATATATTTTAAATGTTATTTATATCGTAAAGTAATAATAATTGGTAAAAATGTCACTGTTTTGAACACTTGCAGTTATATAGATAAAACACGCTTGGTCACAATCTCTTTGAAAGTTCGCGTATTTTAGTAATTTTTAATTCGAAACTTAACGAACACATCGCACATTACCGGTACACTATAGTGACGTCTTACATTCCTTTGTCTTCTCATTGTGAGGTTCCTTTGTTTTAAGAGTACAATTTGTAGGACGATATAAATGTTGTAGAAAAGAACTGTCTGAATATGAATACACAATCATATAATACATGTATTAATACACATATTAATTCACGGTTCAGTCTGACGAGAGACAGGAAACTTATTGATGAGCAACTCCTCATCAAAAATTCAAAATTAATAGAAGCGTTGTGTAATGAAAACAGCATGTGTGCTTCTGCTTTAAGATGAACAACGTTTCGGTAGAAGAAAAAGAATAAAACAAAACAAAGCCTCGATTTTTCCCCATTTCTCTTACTTTATATATTTACAATATAAAACAAATTAAAGATGGGATGATAATGTACATCAAGAACATAGAGTACTGCAAATCAAAGGCCTTATCCGGGCTACGTAACTAACCTCCCTACCTCCCCCCCCCCAATCCCTCAGTTACTGAATTTCCGTATAGGCATAGGATATGGTGAGGAGGCATGAGGGCACAGTATTTATATGAGTATGTATTTGCCCCTCACTTTTTCAACTGGGGACGCATACGGCAGTAATTAACCATTCAATTCGATCCTTTGTTTTGGTAAAAGGAGTGCCAGGCAATCTAATTATAATTTTGTTTCGTTCCATAAACCGTCCATTAAATGTCCCATTTTTTGCCCCACACCCTTCTTTTTTTTGCTCTCTTTATCTGTTTTGACATGTAAAATCAAATTTTGATGACACACTGAAATTCGAACAGCTATAATTAAGTTAAGTTAAAGAGAGATTTGGACATAGAATAGCCGATATATATCTACAGAAGTAAAATTCTTATGATGAAGACGTCAGACACCAATGGCTTTCCACCCACCCCATCCTTCACCTGTTGATAGCTCCCTACTCAAACGGGTGTTCTAACGATATATAAATACTGGCTTTTAATTGGAATGAGTCAACATCACTGCAGAAAATCAACCAATAATACATCTTATATATTCCATTACTTTAATTTGCAGTTTATCATATAATTACCACAAAGTTGGCACAGTTCATTTTCGGACTTGTCCACTATGGATACTCGGCATTATCGTTTTAATGTTATATTTGCATATATCCTTACAATCTTTAATGATGTATGTTATTCCCTTTGTTCTGCTTCTTCTCCGATGTAAGGTACATTCAAAACGATTTGTTTCCTATGCGCGAGTGTTGCCCTCGGTTGTTGATCTACATGGTAACCGAGAGCTTTGGGTATTGCGGGTGAGTCGCTAGGGCAAGTTTCCAACCAGCTATTAACTAGCTTTTCCTTTGAAATTTCTTGATGCGGGACCGTTGCGGAAGCACGTGTAGTATCATGTATGACATTAGCTCGCTCGGTCGCTTTTATCGTATCCAAGTCACTGTGCTTTTCCGTATGTCTCTTGGATAACTGTCTTAAATTAAGAACGAAATTACGATTGCCTTCGTTAACATACATCGTGTTACCGTCTTCTACAGCCACAACCGACTGCACCGCCGCGTCTGGGAATTGTGTCGACTCTTTATCGTTAGAACGGTATATCGATTTCATGGTTAAAAATTGTTCAAACCCCTCTTCAGGGCGAGATCCACGCGGTGATCCAAATAACCGCGGTGTAGTGATTTTACGAGGCGTCTCTTCTTTCTGATTCTCCGATAGTTTATAATGTTGGTTCAATTGAACGAACATTGTGACGTCATTCTTGTCATGTTGCTGGGAGTCTTCGTCATCATTCAAATCCAATTTCGGTTTTAAAGGTTTAATGACCAAATTCGGTCGAAATTCCGTTTGTTTTAGTAAAGAAGTATGTTCCGATTTTGCCCTACTCTGAGTCCTTTTGATGACCACTCCGTTTCCTGCATCTGTAGTAGGGATCGAACATAACTCTGTCCTCCCATCGAAGTCCTTGATAGTATCTATCTGTGTTTTAGCCGTATATGCTCTTGTTGGATATGAGGAACTGCTCCCACCACCACTCACATCCGACGAACCATGTATTTCCTTGGTCGTTCCATGCAGGCCAAACTTGCGAGCATCGCGAATTTCGGGTAAGTTTTTGTTCAACATATTACATGGTGTGTTTGCTAGCTGAGGTCCATTGTAAAACCGAGGTACACTGCGATAGGTGCTTGTGCGGCTAGTGGTGCGAGCGGACCCAACCAATACAGCGGTAGTGCTGCGACTTTTACTCCAAGTCGCAGGTGGAAGCGTTGATCGACCGGTAGACTTCCTCTGGGGAGGATCCTGCGAGTTTTTTGCCGCCTCCGCTGGCCCACTCAGTCCAACGATACATAATTCTATAAGATGTAAAATGATAATTAAATGTAATCAGGCGATAACCACCAATTGAAGTATTTCATTTTTTATAACCATTCATCTGGTTGCAGTGCCAAAGTGTGCCCCTACCGTCATTATTCACACTCTCTCCAAGGACTTGACAGGAGGGAGTGTGACCCTGAGATATATACGGATTGTCATACAATATGTTAATGGTATGCAATGTAGCCCCCCAACCCCCCCCCCCACCCCGTCCCCTCCCATGTAGCGAGGTTTGAGTGTTTTTGTTCAGAAAAGTAAAATAACAACACGTGATTTTTGAAATGGTACATTATGTGGCATATACGATAAAATTTAGGTTTTAATTCGCTTTCTATACATATATAAGCACCTCATATAGGTGGATAGAAGACAAATTTTAGGATACTGCGCATATAGACAATATAAGACAGCTCCATAGTAAAGACAATGATAAAGGACCCAGACAATCTTTGTAACATTGGACTTAGTAAAGTTGTCTCAAAATTCTATGCAATGAATTGGACTTCTATATGTAAGGTACCGTGTACCTACCACATCGGTGTCTTCTTGATAAGGGTATTTCCCGATAGAACATGGATTGTTGAATGTTTAAAACAATCGTTTAACTCCATAACTCGATAAACTAAACTTATAGAAACACAGTATGCCTGACGTAAAGTTTTCTTAATTTATCGTCAAAGCAATTATAATTTATCAAAACTTAAGATTTTTGGGCGTACTATAAGTGAGACGATTCAAGACATTTGGAGAGTAGAAAAAACAGGAAAGAAAACAACATAATGACATATATATATGGCTGGAATGAAATGGGACAGTCATTGATGGGTGGGATATCACACTTGCATGTGCGTGACCAAACCACTAGCGTCAATCGCAGTGCGAATTCAGTGGACTTTACAGAAGAAAAAAACATCGGAAACAGCATTACCTATTAATTCACTTTTCCCACCGAGAATTATCTACAAATGCCGAAGAGAGTTGTACTCACCTTTCACAAAGTTTTCACGCCAATGCATGTTGACGACTTTTTGGTTTACTCCGGTATCTATATAGGCCTAGTCCTCTTTTTTTTTCTTCCGACTCTGTTGTTGAATTCTTTTGTTGATAATATTCAAAGTGAGTTAACTTCAACTCATAGAGCTGACTAAATTATACAGTATACTAACATTGATTAACACTTATTAAGTCAAGCCATGGTAGCGATAATTATATACCCCTTTTTCCTCTCCATACCACAAAGCTTCTGAGTTATGACACGGTTATGAATAACTGCATGGAACGTATGGGTTTTAGCCTGACCCCCCTTATATTGCTACCTTGGATACAGAAGGAACCCAATAACCCCTCTAAAATCGATCCAGAACAAAAGCCCACCGACCGGGTGGCTGTATTGATCGGATTCTATGCGCAGACTGAAAGCATCTTAGGACATGAAATCCTTGTTTCGATTTTTACGACACAGCTTAAGTTTTGAGGTATTCATGGGAGTGAGACGGCATTGTCTATCATTCTGTTTGTGAATCATTGTGTTTACACCAGACGATAATAGAATATCCTTCTATCCAATCAGACGTAAGACCCCAAAACCATGGGGATTATTGTATCCTAACAATTGGGGATTTTAGGATAAAACTGTTGTGTTTGAGAGTGAATATATGGGACAGCGAAAATCGGTGACTATTATTTTTATTTTCTAGCATGTTTGAGGGCAATACTGAAACTTTTTTCTGACAAGTTTACCCATGGTAAACCCTAGGCGCCACCCCCACCTCCCCCGCAAAAAACAACATCATTTCACCTTACTGATCTAAGCTCTCAAATTGCCAACCAAACCACTATATGAAGATGGCCAGCTTTGGTGAACATGTATGTCTTTAGAAGTTTCCCCTAAAATTTGATACCATTTGAATTGGATACCTAAATGGCATTTGATCTCATTTCATTAATAACCATGATCTCATGGTACAAGCCTTCAAGGGCTCGAAATGGGACAGGGTACCCTGCTTAGCTAGCATGAGCACTGGGCAGGGGCAAGGTCATTGACAGGTAAATATTATAATCCTTCATCCGCATTGTTTGACTGTAAAACATACAAAAACAAAAATGGAATAAGAGGTAATTTATAGTTTAAGTCCATTAAATTTATTGCCATTTTTTTACCGTCAAATAAAAAAAAATCACATATCAAGCTGCGTGTCATACATTCAGCAACTTAATTCTGGCATTTTGCTAAACAAGGCAGAATAAGTACAAGAACAATATATAAAATTAAATCTTACAAACCGTGGAAGAAAGTTGCCATGGAAGATAAACTGATTTAACAATTGTTCCTTTTAATTCATTGATATGAAGACATGTCTCCTGTATTTTAAAAGTTTCCAAGACAACTGCAAATTTTATGCAAAGAGATCAAACAACAGGGGGAAAAAAAGCTGGAAAAGATCACAACATTGCAATGTAAACATTTGATGAAAGATAAAAACCACAGAATGTTGAATAGTTGTTCTACGGACATCGGGCGATATTTATCATAAATCTATCAAAAATCAAAGGAACCCTGCAGAGAGACTTACCCTTTCTTCACCTTCAGGAAAAGGATGTGATAAAGCTTTACTTTTACAAAGAGTTTAAGTTTTTTTGTTATAGTTCAAAATGAAGACTAAAAGCATCATAGAATTTTGTCCATACCTTTAATTATTATTAATTTCAGATAGATTAGAGGGAAGTCAAAGATGATTGTGAAATACTACCAACTTTAAGTCCTCACAAACATTCATAAAGATCATAAAAATCTTCACAGACGATGGGGTGGGGGGAGGGGAAAGGGAGACTGATGTCAGCAGCAGTGAAGTACATACAATACACCTAAATAAACAAGCACAGCAAAATGATAACTTTCCTGATAAGAGGTACCCTGGAAAATGAAAATCAAATTTTGTTACTTTTCCAGGCCGCAGGAACCCTGGAGATAGCTTTATTGCTAAATCAATCATCAAATCTTCTCCTAATATGACCCCTCAGTATGGTAACAAATATAAATGATGCTTTAACTTAACCTTCGACTGAGAGGATTGGATGACAACATATCACCATCTCCACCAGACCCCTTGATATGAGCCAGCGATCAATATGTTTTTACTGGTTGATTCATTTCATCTCATGCCATCCAGAATTCATTAATTATTTCTGCAGTTTCCTGATTGCGTTTTCCATCCTCTTAAGCTTTAGGTATTATTCAGTTCCAAACAACCTTCATTTTTGTAAAAAGAGAAAAAAAGAAGTATTTATCTAGTACTGGATTGGCCCCTTCTCTAAGCAATAAATTCTATTTAGTTAATTTGATATTTGTTTTATGATCTCTATATTATGTTAGCTTCACCTTTTTATGATTTTGTTTATTGACATTTATGTTTGCACTACATGAAATATAAAGCTGTCTTTCTGCCAGGGTAATGATTTAAATAGCAAATGAGGAGAGAGAATAATTTGTTCCGTAACGCAACACAAAATGTTCTGCAAAAAGTGCAAAGATGTGTAGCAGTTTCTGTAGACAGAACAACCAAAGTATTTTATAAGAGACAGAGCTCATAGCCTTCAAAAGTGCTATGCAAACTTTTCCATTTTTCCATTAAATTATTCCTTGCATGGGGACAAAGCAGCAAAGCTTCTATCTGAAATGTCTGTGAAAAGTAAAGGTACGTTTGAAACGTCTGCAGTCCCCCCAAGGCCAAGGTACATTTAAAATGTCTGCAGACTGTCCAAGGCCAAGGTACATTTAAAATCTCCTAAGACCGTCTAAGGTCAAGGTACATTTAAAATCTCCTCAGACCGTTGAAGGTCAAGGTACATTTGAATTGTACATCCAAGGTCAAGGTACATTTGAAATGTCCTCAGACCGTCCAAGGTCAAGGTACATTTGAAATGTACATCCAAGGTCAAGGTACATTTGAAATGTCCACAGATCGTCCAAGGTCAAGGTACATTTGAAATGTCCGCAGACCGTCTAAGGTCAAGGTACATTTGAAATGTCCTCAGACCGTCCAAGGTCAAGGTACATTTGAAATGTACATCCAAGGTCAAGGTACATTTGAAATGTCCACAGATCGTCCAAGGTCAAGGTACATTTGAAATGTCCGCAGACCGTCAGAGTTATATTTGAAAAGTCTGCAGTCCTCCCAAGGTCAAGGTACATTTATAATGTCTGTAGACTGTCCAAGGTCAAGATACATTTGAAATGAAGAAAAGACAAGAAAGAGCAAAACGAAATTGAGTTGCAAATAAGTATCGCAGAAGCTGAAGATTAAGAGAGTCACTGGAAAGTGAAAAATGTCTTTCAATCGCTATTTTGAAGAATGCCACACAACTAATAAAGACTGAATTTTGTCACTATGATAACAGTTTTTGCTTTATAAAATATTTTAAACGGCCACTTGCAAATACTATCCTGGATTTTATTCTGTTTTAGCTTTTTTTCACAGCAAAAGCTACAATTTCATTTTATAAAATATGATGATAATAAGCTGAAATGCCACATGCCAGAAAAGGTTGGTAGAAGATTTGTCGATTACGAGGGTTGGATGGTAGATACTGCCTCTGTCCATTACGAGGGTTTGATGGTAGATACTGCCTCGTGAATGGCTTTAGCGATGTGTTCAGCGTTGGAGGTGGTGACCGCGCACATGTTGATTCTCCCAGATTTCATGGCGTAAATGTGATACTTCTCCTTCATAAATTCCACCTGTTTAGCTGCGAAAGAATGAATCAGGGAGGACGGACGTAATGGAGGAAATTGTAAAAATATTATTAACCTTAACAAATTCATTGTACATGATACCTCTAAAAAGTGTCATTTTTTGGGGGGGGGGGGGAATATGAAATCAACTTTGATCTGGTTCTATATAGAATTAATTTGTTAAGAATGAATACAAGTGTTTGGGTCAAGTGGATAATAAAAGCAGTGGCATTAGAAGCCATGAATCCTAGCATATGGGAAGTCATGGGTACGACCCCCCCCTGGCCAAAGTATGGTGGGTTTTGCATCTGGACGAAAGCCACAGTTTTCCCATCTGAAATGGTTTTTCAAATTGTAAGAAAACATTAAAAAATAACCACCCAATGTGAAGTGTATAAAAGTTAGCAGCCATTCACCCTCTACCATATACACTTGTGGCTGCTTGTTGTGTTCCTTCATTTATATATATATATATTTTTTTATATTAATATTTAAGCTGTGTCAATTTTATGCTTCATATTTTAAGGGTTTTGTCATTTTGTTGTCATTGTAAAGCGCTCTTGAACATGCTTAAGCATGAAAAGAGCGCTATATAAATTTGGTAAAATAATGATAATAATTGTCATAAAATAAATGCCCTCCAGGTCAATTATTCTCTAGAAATCGAATCAGTCTCAAGAGGCAGTTGGATGACATTAAAACTTGATGAAAACTTACCAGATAATCCGGTATAGCTGAACATTCCAATCTGATCTACGATATGGTTCCAGGTTCCAGGGGTGCCTTGCAGCTTCAGTTTCTGGTAAAGAAGTTCCCTCATCTGACGGATACGATCGGCCATGGTCGCTATATGCTCCTTCCTGGTGGAGTCGGTGGAATATTTTATGTAATAACAAGTCACATTTATTGTAATCCTGTAGTAACATTAATTGAATGACATATATCAGAAGAAAAATTAGGGACATCTAAATAATATCTTGTGACTTTAATTTTTCAAACAGTTTACAAGGGTTAGCTCTAAACACTGACAAACCAAACTCTACATGACTGTTACGATCACCATGTGAAACTATGTGGTTTCTTTGTTATGTATCAGATAAAAAAATGTGGAAAACAACAGTACTGATAAACATGGAAATTGTATGAGGACCTTTATCTGATACATTTTAGTTCGCAGCATAGTAACAGAAAATATGAAATGAGACCATGTAAACCATATCAGGACCATGATGTTGTATCTCTAGGATATACCATGGTAACAGAAAATATGAAATGAAACCATGTAACCAATATCAGAGCCATGATGTGGTATCTCTAGGATGTACCATGGTAACAGAAAATATGAAATGAAACCATGTAAACCATATCAGGACCATGATGTGGTATCTCTAGGATATACCATGGTAACATTATGCATGAAATGATGCAATGCTTACAAGCCAAGACATCTCGGACACAAACACACACAGTCCAGCACCATATTCTATAATCCTGCTTCACTTCTCAATGAAGAGAGATGACATAAAATGTGGGTTTGCTTACCACTGGGCTGAAAGGGTTGGATTGGTAAGTACACTTGCTACAATGCGGGCTCCATGATTGGGTGGATTTGACCACATGGCTCTGGCTAGCTTCTCCATCTGTGATTTAACTCTTCCATGGACGCCAGGATCGTTGACTACGATAGCTAAATTGCCAACTCTCTCATCTATTAAAAGACAAAATTCATTTATACTTTGAATTTGAAGTATAATTATATGGTAAACTGATTCAGGAAACATCATTCTGTTTCAGGAAACATTCTTCTGTTTCAGGAAACATTCTTCTGTTTCAGGAAATATCCTTGTTTCAGGAAATATCCTTTTGTTTCAGGAAATATTTCTACGGTGGTCCTGAAGGAATAAATGAGTTGTAGACATAACGTGACAACACATTAAAACTAACATACTTGATGCGTTGTCAAGCTATGTTCAGCCTAGAAACTCACCAATTTGGCAATTTCAGCCACAATATCAGGTTAGCATAACTCATCAGCTCGACAAAACTCTGCAAATTTGATGAGATGTCACATGATACTAAATGCTAAGTCTACAACTGGCCTGTCCCTTCAAAACCACCGTAAGAACCTCCTCAGCAGAGTCACTTGAGTGTACATAAAGCATTGCTTAATATTTGATAAGTATGAAATGTGCTGGTGGACTCTTTGCTCCTTGAAGTCTGGTTTGGTCAATATGTTGGTACGCTATATATCCTACTTAGAATAGACTACAATATCTTGTGCTTAAAGGCAATTGTTTCCTTTGACTTCTAAATGTGTAATACTTCTTGCATCAGCATAGAGACATTCAAACAGTGTGTATGCTTGGAACCAATATAATAATTATAATACAGTTGTTATAAGGCGCAACACACAACAAAGTCTTGATGCGCTGTACACAAAACAAACATGTACTGTACACTAAAACTAATACACTACAACCATGAAAACATATGAGTCTTGAGTACAGTTTTAAAGTTATTAACATATTGAGCACATTTGACATGCTCTGGGAGACTATTCCAAAGATAAAGCCGAAGCATACTGAAAGGAACGTTGGCCGTATGATTTTGTGGATACCGGGGTGTGATACCAGTAATGACTTTGTACTAGACCTTAAACGGCGTGCTGGAGTGAAGTTTTGCAAAAGACAACTCAAATACAAGTAGCGATGCCAAGAATACACTTAAAAGTTAACAAGATGACTTTGAAGTCTATGCGCAGTTTAACAGGGAGCCAGTGATGTTGGAAGCTGTAGGTTGCATGCTGACACATAGCATGACAAACATATGAAAACAGAAAGAAATTGGATAGAGTCAATTGCAAAGAAGAAGAAGGAAGCAGGAAGAATTTATTCTTTGGAAGCAATCCAAAAATATTATGGGGTGATATGTTGCCTAACACTAACAAGAATACACAATAAGATGTATCTTCTGATAAGTTAAGCAAAAAGCCTTGATGATTGCATTATGAACTAAAAGCACCACATTGTTTTTGAGTAGCAAAGTTACTCATTAACAATGTTCAGTCTAGAATCCATTAATGACAAACAATAAAATAATAAGAATTAATTATAAAATTTCCTAATCAAGATGGCCTTGTATAGGATGTCACTCAATGGTAGCTGGTTTCCTTACGTATTCCACTTGAGGTGGAAATTAAGTGTTTACGAAGCAAATGTAATAACTACTGTAGCTAGTACTACCCTGAAGATAAATACAACCAGCTAGTTTTACAAATACTTCTTTAATTACTGTCTACATGATACAAGATTATTTAATATCTACAGTCTAGGTCACACATTACGATGCAGTTCCGTTACATGTTCGGAAATTTCCTGATTTTACCATAGCAACGGAAAGTAACCCCAACTTGGAAGTGTGGTAGAAAACCTATGAATGTCTTTTTCACTAATGTGAAGGCACACGATGATGTAACTTTGAAAAGCTAGCTTCGAATCATTGCTGCCCACTGTTCACTTGTTTTGTGTCCAATTTAACCCAATGGGGGAATGTCCATGAATTATTCTTTCCAGAACTGTTTTATTGTGCTTGTTATATTTGCAATAAAACAAGGGATCATATTTTTTAACTCAATAAGGGTCATCTAAGTTGACTGTAGATGTATTTCATTCTTTTCTAATTACACTTTTCTTTAAAAGGTATGAACGAAGATACTGCTATGGGAATTGCTAGCAGTTTCTTCAAATTCTGGTTAATATACTTAACATATAACTGTGAATGTTGTTTACACATTCTAAAAGCTAGATATATATAGAGATAAGGAAAATTTAATAAAACTTTACCTGGTCAAAGTCTTAAGTGCATCAGAACTGAAATGCATGACACTACACAATATCTCAAAATATGGGCTAGCCTAAAACTGTAATTTCTGTTTCCAATGTTTGAGCACAAACTGTTGCAAAGTAAAAAACTATTAAATTCAAAATACAAACTTGAATACTCATATCAGTGTCTAATTTATCCCAATTACTCTTCCTTTTTCTTCTTTTTCCAAAAAACGGAGTACTTACTGTAAAGACCAAAATTCTTTGAGAAAGACTGGGCAGTGAACAGCTCTAGTCCTTGACTGACGAAATATCTGACAGCCCACCTGTCTGTCTCGACATCACCGGAAGCAAAACCGATGTAAGCAGAGTCGAAGAACGTAAACAGGTTTCCAGCCTGAAAGATATCCAAGAAAAATCCAAATTATCAGCAAATATATAATGCTGAAACTTCCTGTTTTTTTTTTACACAGAGGCATGCAATAGATTGGGTCAGGGAAGAGGTTTGGGACTTTGTATTAATTTATGTGTGATGAAATCATTTTAGTAACACTTGCGTCAGTCACAGTTGATGAGCGTTGATGAGCTTTGATATATGATGAGCCTTTTGTTCTCTCCTCATGAAAACTTCATGTTATTCTCCTACCACCAAATGTGACTAGTCTGGGACATCATATGTGTAACAAATCAAGCAACTATTTCAGGCCTAGAATTGTCAAATCGTGTTCTCACTCAGGCGCGTAGGCAGGAATTTGCCAAGGGAGGGGCGAAACTGTTGGCAAATTATCAGAGCCGTACAAGAACATTTTGGCTGAAAATGCCTCCCAGATGGCTGGAAAAGGCACTTCCCAGGCCTTGTAAGTTGCATCTTAGCATTTTCTCTTTTGAATTTACTAGCGATATCATAAAAACATTAAAAACAATTTTTTTTAAATGCTCAAGGGGGGGGGCGGCTGCCCCCTTTGCCCCCCCCCTTGGCTACGCGCCTGTTCTCACTTGCGTTTTTCCTTTGCTTTCAGCACACGTCAGTACTGTGCGGGGTTCATGAGAGCAGCTCCAATAAAATTTGCTGATAATAAGCAGTAATAATGGGCTTATGTTAGCTACGGAAATCTCATGCAAGTTTTTGAAAGACGATTGTCACCCTACTCATCATGAGTTGTGTTCTTATTAATATCTACTGGCAGAAAAATGCAAGTTCTTTTATTTTCATCTGGCATCCTCAGGAATCCACTGTCATTTAGCGAGTAGATACCAATAATTTCGAGGAATGTGTTTCAACTTTGAAGGATGCTGACATTCAAAACTTCATTTTCTGGATGTTTGAAGATAAACAAAAAGCTTGAATGTTGTGTCCTGCTCTAAACTAACCTTTGACCCCATATTGCAACTTTTGAAGAAAGTAGGGAGTCAATTTGTGGGAACACCCTATACTTGGGAGTTGAGAAAGTTTATTCCTACTTCTTAACCCTATAAAAATGAACATCAAATTTTACAGTAAGACTACATCCTAAGACTTTGTTTGACAAAAATGTACCGGTACAGCTTTAATCCATTTCTTCATCCTGCCAGCACAGCACTTTTGTTGTTGTGTTAGTCCTATAGAACCCTACTAGCTAATTTACTTGCAGATAAAAAATTTCATACTTCACTAGAAGGTCTGGCTACATATTTCGTTGCTTTTCAGAGGCTAATAAATGAATGGTGACAATTTCTCGGTTGTCTAAGTTCAAAACACTGCAAATACTAAAGTTGAATAGCACGAAACCTTGCTATATATCCCTTTGCATTTATGTAGTAAGTCGATCGACCATTTTTCATAACCATATTTCCCTCGGATACCAGGGTAAGCAATGCCCTGTTCGTCCAGATTTTAATTTACTTTAAAATATTCAACATGTCAAAGTGGTGTAGTACTTGGTAAGTCAAACATTGTGTAGGGTTTGTTGTATCCATAGCGATTATTTAATAGATTTCACAGATGGCAGAATTCAGCAGACAGCTATAGCGTGCAGCTGTTTAGATTCTAAGTTAGTCATTGAGCGATAGTTTACTATCTCACGGTATTCATCTATTCATTTGACTGTCCTATTTACTTACAGCATGAAATGTTATATACCAGTCACTGTTAGTTACGCATATAGAGAGATAAGACTCAAAGGAATAACGAAGGCAGGTGTCAAAGACAATGTGTACTATTCTGTACTGATACTGACTGGTACTGGTTGTACTTTAGTACATCGTTTGTACGGAGAAAAGCACTACTACTCGATTGAGTCGTTTCGCTCTGACGTCATCAATATGGAATTTCAAGCGTATTACGTAACCAATGGCAGCTTACTGTGTATTGTGGTGAAATCTTAGGAGCAAATTTGCAAAGCGAGCTTATTCAGTCAAACAGGAGGCGGTTAACTTAAAAATCGAATGTTAGAGAGTTTTTAGGTTACTGCATAATATAGATTGTATGTGATCCCTGCCTTAGTTATTCCTTTAATTAGAAACTGTATCACTACCAGAGTAATTAAACTGCATTACAATCAAGACAATTAGTCTCAATGCCCCCCATCAGACTCACTATAGATCAACAATGTGCATGTATCAATATATTAGCATAAAAGAACTGAAACACAGGCTTGAATGATGACTGTCATCTTTGAAAAGGAGAAAATATTAAAAGTTTACCTTGACAACCTCTGCAATCTTCTTCCATTGTTCTTGTGTAGGGTCAACACCAGTAGGGTTGTGTGCACAGGCATGGAGGACAACCACAGCATTCTCTGGGGCATTCTAGAGGTAATAAGAAAAGAAAAGAGAAGAGACCAAAAAGTCAATTGGTTTTATAATTCCTTGCTACATTTTATATGAGTACATTCAATTGTCACACTGCACACATGATCATAAAATTGGCAATAAATCCAAAAGATAGCAGTGAGTTAGAACAGGTCAAGGTCAGGTGAGAGGTGAGGTGGGAGTCGAAGGGTGCCTTGCAGGGGGCAGTAAGTCAGGCTAGGTCGAATGGACAATGCAGTGGAAGGGGGGGGGGGGAGTGGAAGTTTACATGGCAATATTTATTTCCAATGATCTTAGTTCCAAAATGCCATATTTTTTTTTTTTATAGAATAAGTGAAATTTGTACCTTTAGGTCTTCTATTAACCCATCGATGTCCAAGCCTTTTGTTTCTGGTTTCCAGTAGCGATACTTCCTGATGTCGAACCCAACCATTTGGAAAATGCTTGTGTGGTTTCCTGGTGTGGGAAAACAATTTTGAAAAAAACTTTTATCAAATTGATTTTTACAAAATGACTACTTATGAGCTCAGCTATTAGGGATCCTAGATAAGTAAGATAGAAAATGTTTCGAAGAGACTTTCTCTAAACAGAAATGGTTTTAAATTGTTGAAAATGTCCATTATCATCACTTAATGCTAATATGCTACAAAATAAAACTTGAATTCAAGCATGAGACTCAATGCTTAACATTCCCACGCCTCCTGGGCTTACATGACTAACATTTTTTTTAAAGTTGAGTTTGAAGCAAGTTTTTTGATCAACTTATGTGAATAAAGTTAACTTCAAACTTCTATCATGCCAGGTATTCTGTTTTGTATTGGATTTCAGAATTATACTTACCCCATGTTGGATCGGGTAGATAGACAACACTATGATTGGCTCTCAGCTTAAGGAACTCAGCAGCCAAACGTAAAGCACCGGTTCCACTTAAAGTTTGGAAGCCAATTGCCTGGAAAGAGAAATGCAAATGGTAAAGTTAAAGAACCGTCTTCTTGGGGGTAAAAATAATCTGCAACAGAATCTCTTCAGGTCTCTCAAAAAAGCAGATTTTGTGCTTGGTTGCCCATTCACAACACTTTGGCCAAACCCTCTCAGTAGTTGCTCAGAATAGAGTTATGTATCATAAGAATGAAAATCAACTATCAATGCTGCTTTTATGTAAAGTTAGAGATCCTGGCATTTTTATCCTAGTGGAATCTTCTTCAGAGGCTAACTGTTAGCCTCTACGCAAGCTCCTGCTAGGATCGAAACGTCAGGCCCTCTAGCTGTTACATATTTACTTACACAGGTCTCTTGCAGTAGATGAGTAGTTTGCTAACAGTTTTCTTCTCTAGAATACATAGCACACAATGCGCTGTATTGTGTATTTTTTTTTTGTGTAAATCATTCATAAGTTCTGTCCTCTCTTTCAAGATTCTATCGGTCAGAAAACTGTTCAGACAATCCAGTCGGAAGAAGATTAGTCGAACCAACTTTTTAAACTAATTTTTGCTGTTTGTGCGGACTCAGGACTGTATAAATCATTTGAAAATGATTGATATAAGATTGGACATGTAGAGCCTCAGATTAATTAGACTAGAATTATTTCCAACCTTATATGATCTTTTCAAAGTGGAGATTTCCAGCAACAGACAGATCGTTTTATTGTCAAGCAAACATACATTGATACATATATTGGTATGTAACCATTTTCTTTTGAATTAAATACCCTTTAAATTAAATTAAATTATTCAATTAAATCGATTAAATCACTACAACACTGCCCTTATAAGCGCATTGACTAGGCGCCGGTATAATGTGCTATATAAATAAGTATTATTATTATTATTATTATTATTCCAGGATCCACTTATTCCTTATATTGAATTCAATATGCAATTAAAAAACCAACACAGTAGATAATATGACATAGAGCCTTGATCAATTTATTGTGTCTGCACATTGGCCTGCAGCAGTGAGACAGACCACATGACTTGCATTCATTATTCAAGCTAGAGATTGCCTTAAGCAATTGATGTTTCCAAGGGAAATGGGTAAAATGGCAACAGTTTCCTGAGAAGTACTTTCACTGATAAACCTTTTGTGCCCTTAATATGTGTTTTTTTTCCTGTGGTAGGTTCCCAAAGCACCATATATACCTCCAATTGTACTATCGCCTAAGACTCCATCAGCTACTGACAATGACTGTACACAATGAGTGATAAGGGAAATTAAAGAGCTTGATTGGCAGCGTATTAAAGATGCTGGTTTCTAACCAGCGTGATATAAAGATATCAGAATAGGTATCAGTCCCTGGGCCCTAGTTTACTGTAACTGGTACTTTCTTAATTCAGTTGGCATATCGTATATAATCAAGGCTGGAGGCTTGAGTAATGTAGCCAGTGAGATTGTCCTTATCACAAACATTCAATAGGTATCTGGGTCAAAACCTTATCAGGAACCAGATTCTCTCAACCTTATTCCAAAATGCTACTGTACTTTTTAGTGTTGTTCAGTGGAGTTTTCTGTGTTTTTTTTATTTCGGAACATTTATTTAAACTTATTTAGATGTAACAAAAATATAATCGAATACAATGAACAAAGTGAACAAGCTTTGGGGGCACCCACAAAGGCTATACAAAGCTTGTGAATGTAAACACCCCTACAATACATAGAAAATCAAAGTTTTCAATATTTTCTATTTTTTTTTGTAGTGACAAAGGAAAAAGCAGAACGAATTAATTTTTCACTTCATGTTTGCTTGACTTTTGGCATTAAATTCCCTTTCCCCCAAAGGGACTCCACCATTTGCACACAATAATTTAACTTGGCAAATTGCCTACATGTTTAACATTAATGTGTATGGGCACCAATTAATGATTTAAAATATTTTGTAAATAAAATCTAGATGAACTGGCTAGTTTGGTTTGACTCACTCGATGCTCTAGAAGAGCAGGGCTGTCATCTCCCAGAACAAGTTTGGTAGCCGCAGAAGTAAACTCTGGTAACCCTGCGATTGGTAAATATTCATGATTTAGTGAGTGGTCTGCAGCCATTTGAGATTCCACTTCCCGCACCACCGGCAGAACCCACGGCTGGCCTTCATCGGTTCGGTATGCTGCAGTCAGGAACAGAGTAAAAACTTTCCACATTTGCACTCACATAAGTTACAACCTTACAAGATCTGTTTTAATTATTTGCAATGTGTGAACACTATAACTCTTTCCTCAGAGGTTGTGGGTATATAGTGAGGGATAGAACAAACAAGACATTTGGCAAATGACTGACTTACTGTATCCATTACTAACAATTTTAATCACTGTTACAATGGCTTAGACTTTTATCTGACTTGAAAGTGTGTGGGAATATAAAATCTTTTGTTATTACCATTATGGTTGAAATGTTTGTTCTAAAGTTTGTAGAACTGTACATACATCATTGCATTATATTAACTTAATTGGGTTAAGGTCACTTTTAAAAATCAAGCAAAAGTGGGACAAGATGGAGGTTTCAAGAGACAGATAAGAAGATAGGTTTTGATTCTCTGCAGCAGAGAATGTAATAAAGTGAATATGCATACTAAGATTGTCAGACAAAACATCTTGAATACAGTTTGAATGGGATTCCATCCCTACACCCAAACAAGGCAGTTTCAAACATTATGTTAAACAGTTAATCATTCCTCTCATGACAGAGTGTGCTATCTATTCTTGGGGGACTTGGCGCAGAGAAACAGTATGCAAACTGTTAACATACTTTGCATTTTTATAAGCACTTGAATATCATATCCAATTCAAATTTCCTTTTCACAAATAATGAAATGAACATGGCTTAAGTTTATATTTTAACGGTTTATGCATTTAAGACAATATGTTTGATATTTGTTGTGCTACGATTAAATACTAGGCTATCATGGTCATGTCAACATTGAAAATGATAATATCATGCTTCTAAGTTCTGGACATATATTTCTTCGGCAATTCGGGACATACGTTGTAATTAACCCAATGTAGGACAGAGGTACTGAGCCCCAATGATGCCATTTTCACTTGTAAGATTTAATGCATAATTTATCCAGTATCACATCTCAAAATGCTTCACAAAATGGTCACATTGCTATTACAAACTGTACAAAGATGTATAGCAATTGTTTCATACACTTACAGTAACTATTTAGTATTAGTACTATTACTAGGCCTATATTTAGTTATTATATGAGACAAAGTTTAGAGCCTTCAAAACTGCTGCGCAAAATTTGAACACTAAATTATTCCCTGATATTGAATTTGGCCTGGCGCTATTCGACAGATTAGATTGGAAACATAGAGCTTAATTTCCTACATATGTATGCTACTTAAACTGCTAATCTATATCACTGAACTTTGACATGGGCTAAAGCAGGCCTAGGCCTACCTCCAACACCAAGATTAGCCTTCTGTGGATGAGTGTCAGCTTTGTAGGCGGCAGTCAGAGCAAAGACGGCAACTGGTGGGGCTTGTTCCACCTCTGAAAACCGCGATGATCCAAGTTTGGCCTTCTTTGCCTCTGAATTTTCTGACATTTTGCTTCTGTTGACTTTAAATCTTCTCTTTAAATGTTACACTGCAGTTAGTTACTGCACGTAGAGTTAACGGTGTAGTTCGGCAGTGGAGAATATTTACACGTTCGTCCCTCGATCAATCCCTATATGTACACACGCACACACACTATCATTTCAACAATTTCAACGGTAGTCAATTATGATCGTTACAACATAAATATTATCTAACATGGAAGCAACAGTACTCCCTCTAATTTGTCGAAAAGATCACAAAATGTAATGTTTTGATTTGCGATCATTATCAGGAACAACAATAACGCATAAAATGCTAGAATCTAAAATTTAATATTTAATTGTTCATTATACTGCATACCTGTGGCGGCCACGGTAGAATAATAACGGAAGTTGTGAAAGATGAATCGCGGGAAAACAGAAAAACAGCAACACACTTGAGTACAATGCAAGTGTGTGTTGTGGACTACAAATTCCCATACAACTGTCAGCTTCTGTTTTAATTCTATGGGATTAGTGACATATTTCTGACATCAAGTATATGGCTACAACTACACGGTTCAAATAGTATTACCAAAGTTTGAAATTGCACCTCAGCCGTTACACCTCCCAAGTCCCACGACAGGCATTGTATTTGTAACTTAGTTCAGCACTTCCAAACAGGCCTAGCCTAGGCCTACCTCGTCTTAGCCTGACGTTAGGCCTGGAACGACTATTAATATAGCACGTTGCTAAATCTACACTAACTCAGTACTCTGGATTACTAATATTTGCAGTTGTAACACCTGCCCTAAATATGGCCGACCAAGAAGAAACGCAGGAAGAAATCTCAGTGCAAGATTTTACAGATGGAGAAGTTGGAACAGCAGAAGTGGATCTGACCAAGTTTGAGATGGACAATAATAAGAATTTCACTATTCAATCACAAGTACCAAAAATATGTGAAGAGGAGGATTGCTGTTTAGGTATTGATGAAGCCGGCAGAGGACCAGTATTAGGTACAAAGGGCTTTATTACTAAGTTTCAAATGGTACAGCATTACTCTAGTCTTACTCAGCCAAGGCCTATCTGGTTAATATTGTCCAATAACTTGATAATTAAGAACCAGCAAAGTCAAACAAGATATTGGTTTATGAAAACCATTTGCATTCTCTTAAACCCCTTCACACTAGGCTATAAGATGAAAAAGTCTGATTATGTTTCTGAATTCTGGAAATCATCAGTAGTAGACATTAATTGCGGCAATAAGGGAACAAACTATCACTCCTGCCACTGTATGAACATTGAATGTTTCTTATGACGTATAGATTACTCTCAAAGTCAAAGTCTCAAACATGGGATTCATGATTAGATGAATCCAGTGTAGGCCAAGACCTGTTTTTGGTATCATGATATGTTGGAGTGAATGAGCCTTTTCATGTTTAAATCATTGTGAGAAAAAATATTAAATATGCAGCCAAAATGGCATCCTAAGGCAAATTTCCCTCTCCAATTATGATATCATTCCATGATCCATGTGATAGCAATGGCCTTACCACAAATGGTAGCACAGTATCACAATTCTCCAAGTGGTTCTGTTTCTAGCAACATAAGATCTTATACACTAAACTTTGAATCATAACCTAATACTTGTTGGTATCACCAAAAAAATAAAATAAATTAAAGCATGCAAAAGAAGAGTCCATGACCGAGGAAGAATAGCTTGTAGTCAGGATAAAGTGTCTCTCACATATTGTTGCTTAACATACAAATAGTTAGAATCACATTTATTCTGTCATGCCTGTAATGAAAGGCATGCCACAATAAAGAAATGAATTGGGCATACAATGGTTGCTTTCTAAATACTTGAAGTAAGATTAATATTTATCCAAAGGCTCAAGAGAAGTGAATAACTATTGTGAACACTATTTCCTCTTTGTCAATCAAAAACTAATTTCTTTGAATACAGTCTTTTGTACTCAAAATTGAGATACTGTCATTTTCTCAAGAAACAATCTTATCCAGAATGTGAAATTTTAGACCTTTCTACAACTTGGTGTGCATATAAAAATGTAACAACAACCTCTTTCAGAAATACATTATAGAAAAATACATGATAAATTATTTCAAAACGACATGTTGATATTTCTGTAGTATGATATATCTGGTATTTATACCTCCCTTCTCCCTAGCAGCATATTCCAAACTAATTTGACATACCCTGCATTTTATAAATAGTTAGACACTATAGTTGATGTAGTTTTCACATTTTCCCACGATTTGTTTTACTGTGTTCTCAATATATCTCTCTTTTTTGTCCTTCATGGCCACTAGCTTTGACAAACAACTTCTGTTTTCAATGGTGTCCATGATGTGTAAAGCTTACTGTAATTTAGCATTTACCAAGCACCCTGTATTCAATTTACAAACATGTGATGTGATAAAAATAAATTTGTATTGAACAGTAAGGCCATTTCTCTACCAAACATTAGGAACTGTTTGCACATACTTTGCATGAAGTAAGAAATTCATACCTCTGCACATTTATTGTATTAATTTCTTCCCTTGATAGGTCCTATGGTGTATGGTGTGAGCTACTGTCCTCTCTCAAAAAATGATGAATTGAAAGCAATGGGGTTTGCTGGTAAGTAGGGCTAATGATGTATTATACTATACAATAGTATACAAATATACCTATCAGGAGATTTTTTTTACATGCAGCCAGGCAACCCCTCCCTCCCCCCAATGCCTTCACCATCTCAACCAAACACAATGCACTAAATTTTTTCATTTGTCCCCTCCAACTTTGAAACTGGTTGACCCATTGAATAGCAATTCTCTGAAAATACTGCCAAAGCTTAAGTCGTGTTGCCAGATTGCCGTCATGTCTTTATTATGTGTCTGAAGGCGGGACTTTGTTGTCCGGAACCCAAGAGCTGTCGAAACATGAATTGTGGTCCAAAGAGACATGACAGCTCTCTTGCACCAAGTAGTCATGTCTTTGGGTATAATCAATCAAGTCATTTACTGTGTGACTGTTGCTTACATTCCTGAATTAACAATTAATTACCTATATAGCCATACTGCAAGACATGATGGGACATGACTCATGGTAGTGAAATCCTCTTACAAGATGTTCTGTCCCCTTTTTCTTTCTGTTTAAATAGTTTAGTAATAGGGTCCACCTATTTTCATTCTACACTTCCACTTTTATTCTTAGATTCCAAAACACTCACCGAAGAACAACGAGAAGCACTGTTGAAGAGTATTCAGGACGCCAGTGATTTTATCGGGTACAACGTGCAGATTTTAACGCCAAGTTACATATCAAGCTGCATGTTAGGGCGAACCAAGTACAGCTTGAACCAAGTATCTATGGACTCAGCAATTAGCCTCCTAAGGCTGGCTATTGATAGTGGAGCTAAAATTAAAGAGGTAATTTTTTATACATGTACAATACCGTTTACCCAGACAGGTCAAGCGTAGAGAAGTTTAAATTAAAAGAATCGGTCAGAAAGCTACAGGTAGTTTTCAAATTGTCATTTTCTTTCAAATTGTTTAATATTAAGATAATTATATACTTTAATTACTTTGGTGTAGTGGTGTTTGGTATTTTGTTGCTTTATACGATATATATGAGAAACATCTTAACTGTTAGGATTACTAGATTTTGCACATTATTATGTATTGAATTCTATTGCAAAATAATGTTCATGTGACGTGACTAATGTCACCTGCCGTTTGCACCATGTGATCTAGCTAACCCTTCTCACCATCCTAAGTGAACACCTTATGAACCTTAAGCTATAGTGGTGCTCTTAACGATGTCATTCAGTGCATGATTTGTTGTAAATTTTACTGCAACTGGCTGGTTTCATTCTAAATGACAATGCTGTTGAGAGCTTCAATGCAGTTTCAATTTAACAAGAACACACTTCTTCCATATTGAATGGAATACTGTATTCGAGAAAAAGTAAAAATTAAAAAAAGCCAGGAATAAATGATATTGTATTCATAACAGCAAATTGAGCTTGTTCTAGGTTTTTCATTCAATGGAAAGTGATTGCATATACTGTACTGTTCTTTACACCTTACTTTCTGTTAAACACTACTGTACATGAGAGCTGATCGTGTTCGGTGAAAAACTTCTCATTTAAGTCACCAATGCATGAGAGACATTTTCACCGATGTCTTTATTGTTGTTCTTATGCCCTGTATCCTGTATTTCACAGCTAGTTTTCTTGTGCAAGTTGTGTTAACTTCTACAATTTTGATTTATTTGTTTAGAATTTTTCCCCTGTTTTTTGTAGGTTTATGTGGATACTGTTGGAGATGCTTCAAAGTACCAGGCCAAACTTCAAGCACTTTTTCCTACTCTTGACATAACAGTCACTCCAAAAGCTGATTCTAAATTTCCGATTGTTAGTGCTGCCAGTATTTGTGCAAAGGTGAGTCACTATACTATATAGTGGATAGAAACTAAATCAAGTTTTATTAGTGTCAGCCCAAATGTTTATTGCTCTATAAACTTAGTACAAGTTTCCATACATGTAGGCCTCTAGACCAAAGGTCAAAATTCAGGTTTCTTTCACTCTACTCCCCCCCCCCCCCCTTAATAAGGCAGTCATAATTGCAACCAGAATAAGGTGAATAGTAGAAGGGAAACATGGCTCAATTCAAAGAGCTCTCTTTAGTTTTTGTTGAGATTTGATGAGTTACTACATTTCATGCGCTCTCTGTGAAGCTTCAAACAACTTCCCTGGACATGGCTCTCTGAGTTAACATTTTCTAACTTGTTTTATTTGAAATATTCTAAAACTGAATTTAACTTTGTGAATTGGGGAGAGGAAATTAGACAAATCTGTCCCTGTATGCTGCAACAATTGGGTGGTGATTCTGATCAACCTAGTTTACGAATGCCGGCTTAACAAAATTATCTGCAAATTTATCAACTTTGGAGTTTGGATTTGGACCTTTTTTGAGAAGAAGACTTCTATCTGGAAAATGAAACCTGTTCCCCCTCCCCCTCCCACCCCCCCCTTGCCCTAGTCATATAAACTAGGATTGGTGGAAGGTAGAAACCATTATTATTCACTCATTAACTGCTTAGCGAATGGCTTGCCAAGTGCTGCTTTAAAAACAAAGAACAAACCATTTCATTCCTTTCATTTCATTATTTTTTTGCAGGTAGTACGTGACAGAGTCATCCAGTCCTGGAAATTCAAAGAAGGCACTGTTTCTGCCACAGATAACTATGGAAGTGGCTATCCATCAGGTAATGTAATGTTCTAAACATGATGAGTTTAATATTTAGGCTGGGCGATAGTTAATAGGAGCAACTGTTTATTGCTATTTGATGAGTTCAATATCAATGAAGGGAAAACAACTTCACTTCAATTAAACTTCAAAGACCTAATGCACCTTGCAGCCATCGATTGACTGATGTTAATTAATCCTAACATAGAATGTATGATCCAATCAATTTCCTAACATGCATAGACCAACATCTCATGGAAATCCCAAGATTTTGAAAACGATGTGTCACTTTAACTTTTGTTGAATGTTTGATGGTCTTTCTCATTTCAGATCCAGCAACCAAGAGGTGGTTGTCAGAAAATGTGGATCCAATCTTTGGATTTCCTCGTTTCATTCGTTTCAGCTGGAGCACCGCTAGCAACATCCTTGAGAAGAAAGCTGCGATAGTAGAGTGGTGAGAATCAATCCTAGTTTTAGCCTTTTCTGTTTTCATGTTGACCAAGGACAGCTTTTAGAAGCAGAAACTTTTTCAGACAATAGGTCATCATCATTGTTCCTGAATATTAGCATGCAAACATTGCAGCAAGCATTAAATCATATCGTCCTTGAGTTTCTGATCCTCTCAAGCGGGCAAAGTCAATTGTAAAAATTGCGTGCTCAAACCAGTGGTGATTTTGAAGTTTAATAGTGTGTATGTCCAACTTTTTATCCAGTAAAAATTTGCTAGGCGTTAAACAAAGTGCTTTCCTGAAAGTTTCAACTCTGTAAAGTTTGCTTAGAAATTTGAGACCTTGTAAGATATTTAAAAAGAAATTATTTTAAAATTTTGTGTGGATGTTTGTAGGAGATTGGGTTTGCTTTAACATAGGTGACCTTGCTTATTTTTTCTAGCATTCTTTGGGCCAATAATCATCTCAGTTCTTTATTAAAATAAAGTGAATTTAGCCAACTGTTTGCCCTTATAGTAGAGCTAAGGATTGTTGACTTTCATCCAGCACCCATTCAGTTTTAATCAGAAGTGTTGCGTAGACATTCAGAGACAATACGAATTGAAGAGATAGGAAATAAGATCTAAATAAAAATTGATTTGAGTTCAGTTTCCCATGGTTGATTTATTTACAGTTGTTAATTTATTTAAGTATGAGTTTTAAGTAATTTTTTGTGATTCTGTCCAATCACCTACCCTCCCCCTTCCTCAGATAATAATACTCTTTACAAATATGCTTCAATCTTGTATCTTTGTCTGTGGAAATAATAATGTACTCTATACCTTCCTTATTATAGTTCTGAACTTCTGAGCAGCGGCAGTTTACGGCAAAATTGAAGAAAAAAAATACTGTAGTTGATGGCAGGAAATTAGATACAAATTAAGTCAAATGAAATGAAAGTGCATAGTTGATTGGTTTCAAATTGACTTAATCTTTTCTTTGCAGGGAGGATGATGATGAAGAAGAGGTTGCTAAGGGCAGCGCATCACTACTCTCATTCTTCGCACCAAAGAACTTTGACTCGCGGAAAAAGAAACATCAATTCTTTGAAGAGAGTGGACTAACACAATTAACAACATTTTGAACGGTGCAGAAGGAAAACTCTGGGCGCCACCTTGCAGTATTCTTAGCAAAATGAGAAGGGAGAGATGTCGACAGTTCATGGAGGACGTATAAATCAACTTTCGTGGCACTAACAATAGTGTGCAGATGATTTTGTTATAGGCATTTCCCACCAAATTTCAGTGTGCATCAAGTTCTCTCAGATACACTCGTGTCATTTCTGCATCTCCAAGTTTTCCCAGACATGGAAAGAGCTTAATTTGACAGTTAAATGAATATTGCGTTTGATGTGGCAGTCAAAGTGACTTTCTAGCATATTCTGGGGTCTGTATTAATCCTTCTCCAGTTTAAAGGCTCTGACAGTAACAGGCAATAGCCTGACATAGTAACAACAATTTGAATGGTGAACAATACCTACTAAAATTACCATACAACTAGTAGTAGGTTAAATGACAGTGGGGGAGCGGGGGGGAGCAGGGGGGGGGAGCAGGGGATTTAACATATAACTTATTAAGCATCTGACTATAGGTCAGTGTCAATCATATGTGGAAAGAAACGAACAACAGAATTAACAAAACAAGATCTAACATCTTTCTTAAAGAAATTTAATGTCATTGACAGGTATACAAGCCAGCATCTTTTTGTATATATACATCAGAAAATTTGAAAAAGTGCTCTTCTCACTAAAAAGTCAGCAATAATGACAGTGCACAGTAATTTGTAAAAATTCATGCAACGTTTTTTTTGTGTGTAAAATATGGACAAATAAAGTTTGCACGCATGTGAAGAAACTGTGTTGTTTTTACTCTCTACAATGTAGGACATTAATCAATTTATCCTGTACACAAATGGACGATGTAAAACTCACTCATCTCTTGAACACTGACATTGGATATAGATGTCCAATCGTACCATGAGGTACATGGCAGTCCCAGTTTGGTATGTCAGTTTAGTGACATGAAAACTAAAGCAATCGCCAGCTGGTTGTGTCGTACTACAAACAAATGCACCAACTTTTACTTCCCACTAGATCCCGATCAACTGACTACCGCAAAGAAATCATTTCACCAGAACAGTGCAATTAGTCGACAGGTTGACCATATGAAATATGCCCCTATCCCTGTATGCAAATTAAGTTAGGACTAAATCAGTATTGTAGACTTGGCACTGATATTTTGTGTTTTACAAAATAACATTTTCTTCAGGTATTAAATATATGCTGTTACACATACTGCAAGAAGTTAGTACATATTTTTTGTTTGGTTATGTACCCCAATTAGGAGGTATAATTCCAACTGTTGTAATATTTAGCTTGCGAGAGATTCTTAGGCGACAAAAATTGTACAGTGACACATAGCAACAGTGTAGTACAATATCATGTTTTCAACACTTTATCATTATACAGTTATTTTGTATGAACAACCCTTGCTAATAGAAATTTGTTTATAAGTGATTAGCTGGCTAAAATAGTAAGAAATATAATAAAACCTAAATAATAATAATGATAAAAAAAGTTTAAAGAATGAGAATTGAAAAACAAGTTACAAGATAATAAACCAAGGATTAATAGTTCTTACTGGACAGAAATTCATGCTCCAATGTAGGATTAATAAATCTTTTTTTTTGTAACTCATTTATAGAAATGGCTAGGCCTAATGTAGCAAAGGCAAGTTAACAGAACCATTCTTATGTTTCCAACAGAATCCTTTACCACATGTCACCAATTTCTCAGGATTATCATAGCTATCTAACAGAAGATTTTCGATGTATGTATCTACCTTAACAACATTTGAAACAAATGATCCTTTACACAACTTAAGCTAACCCAAAATGTTGAAAGCTGTACTAGGACATGGTATGAACATTATCCAAGTCAAGCTAAGTCGGTAGAGAGTATCTCAATACCAAGAAAATATACAGGACTAGTTGTTTTTAGTTATACCTTAAAGGAGACGTGTAGCTAAGTGATTGAGTGACAAAACTGCCTCAGATAGACTGATAAAGAAACATTTTCAGTAGAAAATGGAAACATGTTTTCATTGCACTTATATTGAGACATTACAGCTGTGAAACCTGATATCAAATCACTGTCTTTTAGTTCCACAATTTAAACAAAAGTTAAAAAAAAAATGTAGCTTTCAACCACTGATTTCAGATCATAAACTTCTCTAGACAGGATGAGAAATAACCGTTTAATGTTTAGTTAACCTGTTAAAACCCATTCAATTACCCCCCCCTTATTTTGGGGATGGTGGGGTGCATCAGTGACATTCTTTCTACCTAGAGAGAGACCTTTCATCCAATGTGACCTCCAGTCAAGCTACATTTACTTCACAATAAAAGGAAACCTTTCTTTATTGTCAAATCAGCAATAAATCCACATCAAACATACTATAATAATTAAGAAACAGAAACGATAATCTTGAAGATGTTTCATCCTGGGTACCAGCATCATTCTTCCTCTGTTTTCTTGTCATAACTATCTTCTTTATATTTTCAAGACATATAAATTGTATAAAGGAAGGCTTTAACGACCTTGTGAAAATGTTAACCTTTTAATCGGTGCTTCATCGTTATGGCGTAAGAACCTCTGCAAAATGCTTAAAATCAGTGGTTCAACAACAGGTTAATTAATAATAATTATGCAAATAACTGGTTAATGTTATGTAAGTGTATATATAAGCTCGGAATGAAGCGAACGATTGGAATGATTTTGTCGATTTCAACTAATCCTATATTACATTTAACGAGGGCTTTATATGACAGCAATCACACTAGCACTGTTTCCGATGGAATTTTTTTTCCGAAACCGAAACAGGACTCCTGAGTTCTACTATTTATAGGCTAGCTGTATCTGATGACCACACAAGGATTCACGTCTTAACGGAATGATTTGTAAGTTGCAAAGGGAGTGTTGTTCAGAGCACAGAAAAGCACGGTTCGATAATTATTAGACGTCTGTTTGTTGGTTAAGTCCTTGAAGTGATGTTGCCTACAACGAAGAAACAATTAAAAGGAAGGTAATGAAAACAAGAAAATACATAAGTTATTATTTATGAATTACTGCAAATCTTTGTTATGACTGGAGAAGATCATTAAACAATATTCAAATGATTCTGATGAGAAAAATGACAAAGGCACAAGTAACTACACCCAATCCTTTTAATCTGTTGTCAGTTCTCCCACATGGTTAGCTTAAAAAGGAATTTAATCTATCACAACAATACTTGTTGAGTACAGTTTTAACGGGTCTTTCAGACACTCCCAAAATTAAAAACAGACTGCGGATCATAAAGGTACCACGAGTTGATCACTAGTAATATACACAATTTCATTTGTAATTATTGAAAAGATTTTGTGAAACATATTTTCGAAGTTTCAAGTGGAGCCAACTGCTTTAATCACCTGTGGCTTGTGTTTCCTAAAGCATATTCTGCTTTAGTGGAACCTTGAACTCATCAATCAATCAATCAATCAGTGCATCTGTATTCAAGTTTGTCAGGCCTGTCAGCAGCTTTAGAGTGCTTTAGTGTGATAATTTAATTCAGTGATAATTAAACTGTAAAGATCACACACATTAGCACCAATATGACAGCAGCCTCTGCTGAGATGCTGGAGAGTCACATTACCTTAATTTGAATCTCTAGTTGTTTAGTCTTGAATGCAGTTATAATGAAGGTTAACAATACTGCCGATTCCAGAAAAAAATCATGAAAGCTGAATACAATCTGGAATTAACACCTAAAGTATTCTTGGTTACAAAGAGCCCATATGGGTATAAAAGGTTGAATAGTTTGCCATAATATGTAGACAAATGAAATGTGTTGAAGATAGAACATATCCAGAGATTAGTATCATAATTACATGTTCGCACAGAGTTTACCGTAAGCTTACATTGTTTCACACAGTATATTATTTTTGCATAGGTTCACACAGTATCACCTCGGTAAATCTCGTTTCTTTCAAAATACTTCTGTAACTGTGTAAATCAAAACTTCTATACATCTTTAACCTTGTGTATCAATATGACCCATTTTGTATAACTTTGCAATGACTTATTCCAGGGATTATAGTAGAGCTCTAGTTAATACATTTTGAGTGTTCTTTTATGATTCAACCATGTACTTTATCTCAACACCTCTCTACATATGGCGAAGCTACTCATTTACTGGGAACATTAACACTACTCAATTATAAAGTTTGCTTCTAACCAGTGGGATGTTAGCTTGGCTTTCAAACACTTACATGTTGACTCCAGGCCCTTCTGGTCCTAGGGATCGGGGATGGAGGTGTCCCCTCCATGAGTGGCATCTTTCGAGGGATTGGCACTGGGTGAACCACATTACTCATGCTGGACGATGAGAGCGGACTGGAGGTACTCCTGGGGAGTGGCACTGGTCTTTTACCGTAATTCTTACCCTTGTTGTTGTTGTTTGATTCTTGTGAGGTGCTGGAAGAGGGAGATAACAGTGAACAAATTAAAAAATATGAAAGCATAACCTAACGATATTTAAAATGTTGTGGTTGATTTACAGTTGATGTACAGAAATATGTTCTTTACCTTGCAGAACAGCAGCATTCACTAAACAAAGGACAGTCACAGTAGAGACCATACAAACTGTAAGAAACATTACTGAGACCATACAAACTGTAAGAAACATTACTGAGACCATACAAACTGTTAAAAACACTACTAAGACCATACAAACTACTTAGACCATACAAACTCTTAGAAACACTGCTTAGACAGTAGGAGTAGAGAAATATGATCTTTACCTTGCCATAATATTCACAGCAGGGCTGGAAGACTCCATGTTGTTTAACTGGTTAAGCACAACACTGCACCCCTTGATATCAGATTGATCTGTGTAGGGACTCGGCTGAAAATATGAATGCAAAGATTAAATATGCAATTGTTTGTCCATTTATAGTAATGAAGAATAACTTAACATACAGTATAAACCAACTACTACTGAACACAACAGCTACTGAACATGTTGACGTTATTTGAATTGCTTCAGGTTACACAACATTCAGGTTCTTTGGGGGTTTTATTTTATAGTTTCAATCAACAACTTTCTGTGAGAAATCAGTAAGTGTAACTTCCTGATAATTATCTTTCAAAAAGGAAAGTATTAGTAAAGATAGTTTGTTCACTAGCCTTGTAGAACTTTGTGAACCATTCAAACCAGGTGCATGGGAAATTCACTGACCTTGCAGGAATTCACCACATAAAACAAAGTAAAATCAAATTTATATATCTAAATATGATAAAATCCAAGTTTAAAAAACAATAAAGTAACAGAGAACAATTGACCGTTCCTGTCATTCAATAACTGCTTCCATTGTAAAGTATGCTCATGTCTGGACAATAGCGGAAAATTGCCCAAACCATCAATCCGGCAAGATTTTTCAAATCTTCTGTCTACATGGGTATCACCAAGTTCATCCTCTGACCCACAGGTAATGTGTTTAGCTGATTGGTTACACACACACTGGGAGTACAGTATAACGGTCAATCACACACAAAATTGATGCGCATGCCCAGCTTAACATTCTTTGAGGTATATCTCCACAGCTGCCATTAAGACTAATATTTTGGTTTGCAAGGTTGGTTATATTGCAGGGTACAGACGATTTGGGGGAATAGATTCCTGCACAACTATATCAAAATATATTTAGTTTTAAGCTAATTGGTGTAAAATCATCTCGAGTGTATTCTCCTTTGTATTTGGTTTATAACTGTTGGGGATTTGGACACTGAAATGGGGAAAAAAAATTTTTTTCCAAGTACTGTCCACTGACTTACCCGATTCTCTTGATCTGATGGCTTTCTACTCTTTGGTCTCGGTGGCCTACTTAACTGAATCACCAGCTCTCGACATAACTTCTTCTCCATTTGGAATTTCTGTCTGGCCTGGTAGAAGTAAAAATTATGACATTCACTATGTCGAATATAAAGTTGATACATCTCGCAAATGTAGCTAGTGGTGCTTGGGACCTAACATCTCCCATCATGCAATATCCTTTCACTGACTGGAGCACAGTGCATAGTTTATATCACGAACTCAGAGACATTTTAATACTACTCGCATTAATCTAATCAAATCAACAGTTATTCTAGGCATAAATAGTTATGGAATTAAAAGAGGAGGCTGGATTGTTAACTTCAGGGTGTCATTTCTAAAGCTCTAACATGTAACCAAACATAGTTTTATTATCTAGGTTTATACAAGACTCTTAAAGGCATTGAAGACTCCCCCCAAACCGTGTGCCGCGCTCTGAAAAAGTTAACTCTCCGTTGCTTGCAAGTGAAGTTTTCTTCTTGTCGCTACAAAATGCAGACAGTAATGAAACATGATACCTTGTTATCTTTTATCTAGACCTGAGATGTCCATCGCTGCTATGTGCACTGTGCTGTGGGTATTGACCGTAGCTGTATGTATTGACTGTACACTAGTGTCTAATTACCGACGGTAGCAAGCTGTGTGTGTATTTTCTGGGATCAATGGTGTCTTATTTTTGTTACACCTCATTCGAAACTAGGTCAGATTATCGGCATTATATGTTTCTTTGTGCGCGAGTCTTGACACCCTTTAATGGACAGTGTCAACCTGCTGTCTTGTTTAATCTTGCACATGACAAGTTTTGAAAAACTCTGTCAACAATTCAGTCCCAATCCTATAGAACAAAACCATTTAATAATCCCAGTCAAATGAGTATTACAAATTAACGATACAATCATACCATCACTTATATCCAAAAAACATCCACAAAAATATCTACAAAAAACTGGGGAATGATAAAACCAATGTAAATGGCCCAACTACTGTCAGATATGTCCAGAATCAATGTTTGTGTAATTACAGTTACTTACCACTCCATTGTCTTCAGGAGGTGGTGGAGCTAATCTTCGCTTCTTATGATGAAATGGAGTGCTAACTTGTTTCTACAAGAAATTGAAATAATATATAGGAATCAATTAACCAGTTTAATTACAGAAACATTTACACATTTACAAGTGCGTTCAGTAGACATTATTTTCAATACACATTAACCAGCTTGTTGCAAAGAAAAAATGCTATCACCCTTCAAACAAGAAGTTCATGTGGTCTGATGGTGGATAATCAGAGTAAGCCCCGATAACTATTTGATTATAAATAAATAAATATATAAGATAGAGGATACAAGTGTGACAATCTGTACTTAAGATTAGTTTCATTCTTTATATCTGTGTTCATGTTATTGGTTTTCAGGACTACGGCTAACTTAGCTTAAATGTGACCTGGATTTGTCCCACTATAAGGTTTTAAAAACTTAAGACTTAGCTTAGCAGATGATATCCCTTATGAGATCAGTTGCTTAAACATTTATAATTGCAATTATTCTACATAAGATGGTTAAATAATTGAGAGTTATCTGAGATAAAAGATAGCAACTGCTTTCCAAAGAAACAGGTGAAATTGATTTGTCTACCATCAATTGGTTGGAGAGGATAAATAATCTATATCCCAGGTATTCAAAGCGGGGTAATTTCTATTTTTTTTTCTGTATACAATTTTATTAACAGAATTTGATCTGAGAAAAGAACAATGACGAAACTCTAGAAGACCTCATTAATATTTGAAGGTAAAATTTAGCCTATTATTCAAGTACACAACAATCAGTTACATACTGTAATAACTGATATAGCAAAATGGTACATAAAGATGACTAAATTGCAACACAGATGAATAGATGTATTGCATTTTCCATGCACAGAATCTTCAGATTTTTCACCGTTTTATTCTAATTCAAAAAAACTAATCAAATTCACAAATCTCAAAATTGCTATATATGCTAAGCCTAACTGAATTATTCCCTAAAGAAGTCATGCAGAAATAGGTTTGATCAAGTCACCACACTACCTTCAGAAAAATTTAAAGGAAAAAGTCATGCCAGGTTGTCAATGATGTGAACAACAAAATATTTAAGCATCCCAAGTAAATGAACTGATTTTGATCCATCGAACTGGGATGAGAATGTAAGCATTACACATTAGAGGTTTTGAAGAAGGCAAAGTTAGTAGAGGGTATAGGATGATGGTGAAGATTTATCAATGTTGATGGTTGTTTGAGTATTAGACATGCATGTTAGGATGTAATGAGTTACAATGAATGAATGTTTTAACTTTTATGTTGGATCTTGATTCTACAAAATGGACCTCAAAGCAAATCAGGGAATTATTTAAACATTTCAGGGAATAATTTATCCGTTATCGCATCGCAAAATGCTATGCAGAGTGTACACATTGCATACAAGTCCAACAATCTGCTTATATTGTGGTTTAGTATAACTTTACATGACATAGATTGGTCATCTTGCCCAGCTGTGATGAACTTTATCTATTTACTTTTAAATATTCAATGAAGATCTCAATAAGTGTTGTTTGAGTAATATATATGGTAGGATATATACTGGTCCCAGGGTATTTATAGAATGCACATGATATAACTTTAGTGAGGGCAGACGAGAATACCGACCAGAATAGACTCGCCGACAGATTTGCTTCTCTGTCTACGAGGCCGTAAGTTGCTCTGTCTGGCAAGGTCATCTTGGACATTGGTAGGTGTACCAGGCAAGAAACTGTTCTCAGCAAACTAAAAATGAACAATGGAAGGGTGACATATGAAGAGATAGTGGTTGCTAAGCAACTTCTACATTAATGTCTTGATGTCAAGTGACATCTGATGAAAACACAGCAACACAAGTTCACAGTAATAATCAAAGAAATGGGAGGTTACACATTCAATGGTATTTGAACAGTAAAACAATCTATGATTAAAAGAGGAACTGAAGTTAGTAATATGTTACAAACGACACATTATATTTTTGTCTCATTATAATTTTAATTAAGCCTCATTAACAATCATGGAAGTCAAGTGTACTTTAATTAGGGTTTATAGATGACTTGATCACCATCACATAACACAGCAGTTACATTTAACATGCCTCACAACATTTATATGTTGGTCCTCGTTATATTATTTTAATTTAAAAGGTATACAAAAGCAAACTAGTTGTGTATTGTGTGGGCCATATGCCATGTCACACATTAATATATTGCACACTGCCAAATTTCTTCCAGATAAATTTCAGTACTTTATACCTCGTCAATAAAACAATTAATAATGCTGGTAGCCTGGTACAGTAGATAAGACTTGTATCTACGTTAAATTTGATGTGTCTGTAAAAACCTGAAACTTCAGTTCCACTTTACGTTGTGCAAAACCTATACAGAATGTGCATCCGGTTTGAAGGAAGGACAAATTTAAGTATTAATCATGAATAGGTCAGGGTGCTGAAGCTACACATCAACTATGTAAATGCGGAATAGCAATTTAGAGGACAAAAACAGTCCCAGCCTTTTCATGAACTCACATAAATGATGTTATAAAGATATGATGTCAAAGGTCATTTTGAGAACAACAATCCACAACAGGTAATAATGCTACAGTAAAAGCAAGCCTTGCAAACTGTAAAACTCAGTATCATATCTGCTAATGACATCATACGATGTCGGTGTCTGGGAGGGATATCAACACTGGTCATCTCATTGCATAAAGTACGTATCAATGATATTCAAAGATATTTTGCTGACTTCATCAACTTTGCATCTATAGTACTCCAGGCATATTCGTCTTTTCTTGTTCAAATGAGGATTTTTCTTTACTTTTCCAGACTAAAATTCTGAATTCAAGGACTTTCAAGCTCTATTTATGTTTCCTTATTTTTTTCCAGGCTTTTATTCTATTTTCCAGACTGTGTGGGGAACCATTGGAAGGTATCTTACAACCAACTCACTGCATCAAGCTAATACATTCAGTATCAGATGTTAACCTCCCACCTCTTTACTGACTTCATCAACTTTGTATAAACTCATATATGCATATGCTTATCTTTTTCCCCCTTATTATTCTCATCAATGATTTTCACATTGCAAATACACACATCAGTTAATGAAAAAGCTTACTTACAAGCTCAAGTGTTAATAATTTACAAAAACTAAGTGCAGGGTTATGACAAAGTTATCTGTCTTCTAAGTGATGAAAGTCTAACACAAATGATAGAGAAAGAAAACGGCAATCAATCACAGTGACCAAATTACCTGTAAAAACCAAACAGACATACGGCTAGAAAAGGCATCATCATGTTTCTTTATCGAAATAATGCCAAGGAGGAAAAAGGGATGATCACTAAATGACAAATTCCTTTTAGTTTTGTTTAGATGAAAAGGAATGCAGTAGCGTAGCTCTTAACAAAGCAGGAATGAACAGCAATATCAAACATATTTTTTTATTTATTCATTATGACGCACAGAAAGCATCATAGCATAATGAACGAGCTCCTCTTCGGGGTTTACATGACATTGCTGTGTTTTACATCACAGAATAGCAGCAAATATGAAGGTTAAATATCCAAACAAAAGCACATCTCATAAGTTAGACATGTGAAAGCAACCATTGGACAGGAAAATGTTGGTTTTGGAAAGCTAGTGAACTGTCTCACTGAAAGTATTGGTATGTATTGTCATTATGTTGTCACTATATGACTTTACGTCACAGTGTCAACAACACTGTACCAATCTTTCTGGGGGTGTTTGATGAAGAGGAGTTCTAGCTTGTATTTTGTCATCCTAAATGAATTTGTTTTGCCTTCCTTCTCAGAACAAAAATGTCCCTCGTTGTTGATCTACACGACGGTAAGACAGAATATTACGATACACCTTTTATCGTTTTTGTTCACCTGTTTCATTAGTCTCCGTTTCTTTGGACCTTCCGGCATTGCTTGTACATTAGAATAAAGTTGAGCCAGAGCTGCTTGTGTATGATCCTTCTGACCTTTGACCTGAACTGTTGATTGCTGTGGACAGCTTACTCTAGAGCTGTTAGACTCATCCTAAGCAGAATAAAAATGGACTTGCAATGCTGCACATGCAATTTGACATATATGTGATGTTCAAAGCATTATTTAAAAAAATATTTAAAAAACATTTTAACCTTGTTATAAAAGCAGGTTTTATTAGCATCACTTGTTTGTTCCAGTTCTAATACTCACAGATCCTAATTTCCTCTTAATTATACTGCAGCTTATTAGGTTGACAAATTCCAGTTTTTCAACTGAAGGAATCATTAAATTTCTCTTTTACGTTTTCTGATGATCTTACTTTTAAGTGAATTAATTCCAACATGAAAAAGTGTTTGTGTGGCTAACCTTTAATAGGAATTCATTACTAACACCCTAAACTAACAGTCACTCGTTGAATTCTTCTTGGAGGACGTGTTCGACTTAGTATTGTATAATTACAATAGCATTCTTGAGTAATACTCTGTCAGGTTTTCCTAAACTTTAGCAGCAATAGTTAAAAAGTGCTTTAAAATTGGCAGAACTCAATACTTTTTCCAGACAGGTCCTCGTCGACAAATTAACCATCGACAGTCCCAAAGCATTTCTTCCAAGAAGGAAATGACAGGCACAGAAATTGAAGCAGGATTACAGAAAAATGTTGTAAAATGTTGATGGTTTGAAGTTATTGCATGAGTTTTAATGTAAAGTTGGCTAATCAGTAAAACTTGCATGATCGACACAAAACAATTGTTTTCCGAGAGTATTTATTTCAACATATTCTCACTCCAAACTTTAGAAGAAAAACAAACCATGATACATCATGATCTGCTCCGACATCATACTAAATTTGAAAGTCAGTCTAGTCAGGTTGTCAAACAGTTTGTTTAAATGTTATACGAAACACTTAAGTTAACTTTGAAATGAATTGAAAAAGGACAAACACCTAAACAGAAGCACCACAATAAAAATTTGAAAGAAGCACTATCCAGGAATGAATGCTAAGACGAACATTTTAAGTTATGAATGGGTCATGTCCCTGATGTGCTATGATAGTTCAATGTTAACTCAAATGAACAAAAATAACCAAAATAAAAGTAGAACTGAGTGCATGGATGAATTAAGTGGTTAGGAGGAAATAAACTTACAGCAGGTCTTAATGGTGCCTTATTAGACCTGTTATCACAGGACTCATCTGGAACAAGTCCACCCATTTTGATAAATGTTTCACATCTGTTGAGCAATGAACTTGGAGCCTGTAACATGAAATCAGAAATCATATCTCTTTTAACTCTGTTGGGATAAAATTCTCTTCTTGACTATAACTTATACCTCATTATAAAATGGCTTAGAAGGCAGCCATTTTTACATCACTCACCAACCATATATATTCATATGAGGAAAACAAAATGGTTTGTAACTTACAATTTCATATTTCTCTAGCTTACTTAAATTTGTAAGACCTATTCAGAGAGGAAACCTGTGGAAAGCTTTAAGATGAAAAGAACACCCAGTAACTGTAATTTAAGCAGTTAGGGTTTGAACAACAAACCTCACCCCCCCCCCCCCACCCAATGTTAGTTTCATTGCTTCTCACGAAGCCATCTAATGATAACCCCTTTTAATCACTCGACTGTTAACACCAGCATATCAATAATCAAATGCAGTATAATACATTGCTAAAGCATGGATGAACCACTGCCTAAACATCAAGAACTGTCTAGTTCGGACATATCAAAAACTTTCATACCACTAAATAGCTAACCTAAGCTAAATTTGTGAATCTAAACAAAAATAAATATCTCATGACACACACTAATATAAGCAAATTTTAGCTGTGAAGGTTGCAGGTCCAAATTTTTTAACAAGTTTAGCCACTTGCTAAACATGCCAGTGCTTACAAATCTACTGGCTAAGATCTGTTCTCACTAGCACTCTCCTGAGTTACAGCATACATCAGTTACTGTACAATGCCTATAATAAGCACTAATAAGGGACTTATGTGTTAGATATCAGAAATCATGCCAATTTGTTGACTGACAATTGTTACCCAAAATATTAGGTCTATGTATTTATGTTCTATTCTTCATGTTTATTGGTAAAGAAATGCAAGTGTTTGTAATTTCTACAAGCAATCTGCAAAATCTAATGGCAGTTAGTCAGTAAATAGCCTAAATTTTTAGGCTTGCATTGTGTTGATATTTTTATGGAGTACCCTCAATATATACAGAACGCTTTTCTGAAAGTTTATCAAACAAGTTTTAGTATGTACGATAATACAGCATTCGGACAACGGAGCTAAGATTTCCATTTTGATAAAACTATCATGAAATAACATAAAAAAGTTTTCCTGTTTGTGTGTTCATTTGAGAATAGTGGTTAAAACTTTATAAAAAAATGTTACATTGAACCTACAATAAAGAGTTGACTGTAATGACTGATCATAAACTCAACAGCATAATTCAACTTCTTGACAAAGCTTTGGTCTCTTAAATCCTCTGTGGTAAGCTGCAAAATAATTGAAAAGAGAAATAACTTCCACTAAATCAATTATCAATGGAGAGATGCATAAAAATTAATTCAACAATACACACTATTTTTCCCAAGTGCAACATGCAATGACATCATGAGATGTAGTATCAAAAGTTACAAAAATTAAGAAAGAGAAATTAATTATTCAGATTAAATGACACAACCAAAGACTGACAGGAAAATTATAAACAATGGAAAGAGCAATTAAGAAATTGATTAATAAACCTTTTGGTTTATTTATTTATTTTAAATGAAATTTTCTTGGAATGTTCCCTGCTGCTTTCTGGAGAATTGCATAGACAAAAAAAACTGGAGCATAATCTCAGGTTACACGGTATGAAAGAAAATGTGGCTTGTGGCCCCCCCCCCCCAACACGGAATTGCCATATAGGGGTCGCCACCAACTAAGGTTAGCTCAGTTGGTAGAATGCTGGGTTTGTAAGCCAGAGGTCACTGGTTTGAATCATGTTCTAGCCATATATACTGAATTATTGGCTATTTCCCAAAAATAAAGCTTAAATTAAGTAAATTTATTTAATTGAATTTTTATATAACAAAAACTTACATATCTTGGCCAGAGGACATGCGGAGCAAATATGACACCCAGGTTAAAAGCTGACATCTTATTCATTTCATCGTTATCAGCAATGCTCTTCAGCAATTCAAGTAACTCCTTAAACAGTTTGAAATTAAGAGGCGGGAGAAGAAACGAGAGATATTTGAGCGCTTTTATGTGATTCGACTTCCGCAGGACCTTAAGTTTCGTTCGTTCACGAGGAGACATATTTGGTACATTGTCCAATCCGAGAGTGAGACCTGAAAGGTAAGAATGAAAGAAATAGTTGACAATGGAGTAACGTACAATTATCAGTACATGATAACATCTAATATCAGCTACATTTTCAACAAAACTTCAATACTGTAGGTTAACTTTTCCATCAACTGATAAGTCAAGAGAACAAGTGACCGTTCAACTAAATTCGAATACCGCATAGGGGCCGAGAAGATAGATTTGATACTTTGATTACTGAAGAGTTGTATAAGATTCACTAACATGAGCGATGGTTACTTCCCATAGAACCAGCATTTAAACCAGCGTTCAGTTAAGAAGCCAATACTAAAGGGAGTTGTTAATCATACAATTTGATCGCACATCTAAACTGAGCTATCTTGCAAATATTCCCACATAGAGATAAAATGCACTCGAGTCAATGACTTCACTCAAGTCAGGCAAATCACTGGCAATGATGAGTCGAGACGACTAATACTATAACATGTAGTGATTACATTCATCTCTGATTATTGCCTGTATTGACATTTTCAATATCACACTGATTGTACGAGATGATAACAAGCGACATAGATGTGGTATAGTTTGTTACGGTTGCTTATATGAATTACCGGCAGCCTCGACGTGTGCGTGGTATTGCCTGTCAGTGAGTAACGGTTCGGGGAGGTCCCCGAGGAACGTCTTCAGGACACAAGCGATGTCATTTGTAGTAAACTCATCACTATCCAGGTCGATCACCTCCCTGGAATTTATCCTATTCTTCAGTTTTTGTTGACGTCCAGAATTGCCAGGGATCCTAAAGAGTCCTTCATGATTTATAGCTACAAAAATAAGTACGTTCAAAATGACAACAGAATGAACAGATGGTTATGTTCTTGACTAAAAAAAGAGTTACCTATCTACTTGTTATGCACACAAATGACGATAATAATAGCATGGAAAGGCTTCAGGAGGGGTAATTTTTTAACCCAGAGACAAAGAGGCAAATACTTCAAACAAGAGGTATGAAAAAATAGACAATAGAAGCTGGAAAAGTCTAAAACCAAACAGTAACCAAGAGACTGAGGTAGAGAGGAAGTTAAGGAATGCTTGACTTCAGTTGGGGGTGGTGGCACAATCCGTCTCTGGAAGATCACATGATCTATAATATTACTAATTACCCCTTTCTGTGACTGTGTGTCTCTCCATGAAATGTCCACAACTATGTAATCAATTTTACCAGCTAAGTACTGGTAATGACAACTTCAGCAAGAATCCTTAATGCAAAGTAGGGACATTTGATTATGAAATTGTTGTAGGCCTAAACTGGGTGTGATCTTGAGCAATATCAATATTTTTGAGCGATACTACACACCTTTCCCCAACATTTAGCCTAATGTTACAAACTAACAATATATATAAATTAATCTCAGCTGTATTTTCTTGCAATGAGATCACACAAGAATATGTTTCATAAGTAGATTCTAGTGGTTACTCACACCATAAGTTGGTTAACAAACCATGACAGCATATCATATTTACAAAAGTTGACAATTATGAATTTTCTCAACCTCTGTCAAATTTTATAAATGCTCCTGCCAACAGCAGGGGTGGTGACATCATCAAGGCAATTCATCTAATGATCTATCATTAATTCACAAACCTAACACAGAATATGGGATCATTAGTAATCTGAAGAAACTTCTAGAGCTCTCTATTAATTGCTGGAATTAACAAAGTGCTTATGCAGTGACACTTGATAATGCTCACCTTTTTTCAAGTGTTCAATTAGTTGCCTAGCATAACAAAATCCTGCATCATTCAATGGAGAACCAAATATACCTGTAGGGCTATCTGTGTATGAAAAATATAAAAAAATGTACAGAAAAGTGTTAATTTAAAGAACGGTTTAAACAATTATTAGTGTCTGGTTACTGACCACTCTCTTTCATGTTGCTTGTATATGTATGTATATATATATATATTTATATATGAGATTTATTGTTTCCACTTTTTAGATGTGTTTGTGACATTAAATATAACACACAAATTATTGCTATTATTCTTGTACATGTGTATACTGTATTTGCATGTAAGATGACATTAGGATGAAAACACACACAGCTTTATTTACAGTTGTTCAGATTAGATCAACATTAGGCTATCATGGCATTTTTTATTTTGCAAAGGTAGTTTTTCTAAGTTCAAACAGTATCTTTTGCTACAAATCATTTAGTAAAATTTTTCTCTTTGCCAGAATGAGAAAAAAGAAAGAAATTAAAAAAAAAAAACAACTAACACACAGAAATCAATGGAGGTAAAAACAACTCAACACATAATAGATGTTTAAAAATTTCTGCTTTTAATATCAATGCCCACATAAAATTTCAATTACTATTCTTGTAATGACAACTTTCTGGTTTACCTGGTGTATGTTTCTTTTTTCGCGAAAACTTCCTGGTTATCATCTTTCCATGTCGAACATCAACGTTACCCAAGAGAACTTGACCTATGTTTTCAGCGCCGCTAAAGTCTAATACATGAGAGAGTTCTGTGCAACACCACTCAGCAAAGGTCTCTGGATATTTCCTCTTCATTATCTCCATGTAGAGCAGAGGATTGCAAAGGTTCTCTGACGACATGTTTATGGTTAACAAGGGACTATGTTGATCTTCTTTGATTAAGAGTTATAAGAGTTACACCTGTGTTAAACAAAAATAAATCTGATATTTATGCAGGTAAAATGGCAAAAAATGCTTTTCAATTGCCAGGGAAGGCCATACATGGAATTGAAGGACGAAAGCAGGTAAACTGAAGACCAAATTTTCTCCTGGATGCAAATATTCAAAGCAAGGTGTACACTACCAACCCAAATATTGTGTACATGATCTTTGTCAGACACATTGAAACACCTATAGCTAACATACAATTTCATATCCAAGCCAAGCTAGTACTAGTAGAAAGCATGAATTATGGAAAATTATGATACATATTTTTATCACTTTTCCATCTGAAAGATTAATTTTGAATTACAAAGACTGTTTCAACAATCAACTGAAAAAGATGAAATTGATTCAAAAGGTGTTGTTTGGTTTATAATATCACAGAAATTTAGCATTAATATTTTCCAACTTTGTCAGTTGTCTTCAATAGCTGAGCTTCACAGATGAACGTCTTAAATTGATGCACAAAATAAAACTTTAATTTTTACTGATCATTCATGTTAACCAAATGTTTTAGGAAGTACAGCATCTGAGATTATGAAGACCCTGTGTATCTTTTACCTTTATTTTTTTTAAAGAAGATCACAAAGGTCTGTCTTATATTTCTGGGTCATGTAATGTATTCAGCACATTTGGCCAAACTGTTGAGAGAAAAACTAAGATTGTGTTCTTGATTTAATAGTAACAATTAGGCCTAGACTAGGCCTAACAGTAACACTGCAGTTTTTATTTTGCAAGAAATAGATCAGCCCTTCCTGGAGGCTGAACATGTTGAAAAATGTTTTAACATTTGATCGACTAACTTAAGCCTAGTCCTAGCCAAAGTCAATCACATACTACATAGGCCTAACACAGTGTTAATTTCGTTACCGTTGCCAAATTCACGAAACGCTGGATTACAGTCTGCACATTTTGATCGATCATATCGTAAATACGGTTAGGACTTCACTAAAAATAAAAAAATAAATTGGCAAAGTTATGAAACATCGACTGCATATGTCTTCCCTTTTCCAAATCAAACGGCAAACATCTATTTGGTAGATGTGACATTGACACATAAGCCTACCAATATTTTCAACTTTCAATGTTACTTGTTAGGTCTAGGCTTCATTAATTTTGTGTACATGTGAACAAGGAAATTCGTAGCCTACACGTACACCTACGGTTTGATAACACAACAAGATTTACAAATCAAATGGTTGACTTCTAGTTATTATTAACGTAACATCGATGTGATTGGTTGATGGATAGACTCATCTCTATTTCCATTGGCGCGTTAGCTAATGAATATTTATGAGCAATGGCTTACAGCTGTTGAATTTGGTGGCGCCGTCTCAATTCAGACGACAGACAAAACTGTGGTGGCAAGCCCCGATCAAGGGAAAAGGGGCAGGGTGTGGGGTTACACCCTATTCATCCCCACACTGCCACACAAACAATTTAAGGATGTCATTGGCTCAACCTTGCGTGTAGAATTAATAATAGAACTAATTTACAGCCAATAGCAGGTAGCAACATGGCCCGTTGCAAGCAATAGATGAAACGGGCCGGGTGAACAAGTTTGAATATAATGTAGCATTTCAAGACACCCGGATATGGATCTCTCTGTTTAAATCGGCATTTCGACTTATCCCTTTGTGACTTTTTTAATATCAAATTTTGGATTTCTTATCCTGATACAGTTCTAGCCAACATTCTATACCATGTTGTGTAGAAATTGTGTTTTCAGGTTAGCCTCCCCCGCCCCTTCCCCTAGAAGCAAATGGACGTCGGCGTATAATCATAACACATAACGGTAAATATCTATCTCTGCATGGCTCTCAGTCTGGGGTGACGACGACAGTTATATGAAAAGAAATGCCATTTTGTCGGCCGGCGCAGAACAGACAACTATGTGTATTTCAAATTGCGCCCGTAATTTAATATTTCGAATTTGAATTCCCTGGCAATTTCGGAGCGAATTCTGTGATTTAGGAACTCACTGTAAAGGCGAAGAAACTGTGCCAAATCGCTGCAGTGGGGCAGAAAGTGCATGCAGGATAATTTCTCCCAAACTCCCGACTTCCCCATTCTCGATATATATCAGTGTTATTTCGTCATTTTAGTGAAGTTGTAAATTAATGGCTTTGTGTCAAATACAGCCCATAGAAGAAGTAACGGTGAAGGGCCCAGCTTTCACTCTCGCCCAGGGCCCATGAAACTATAGTGTCACCACTGATGACACCGTTAATATTACACCTAATCGGTGGCGGAGCCAATGGGGGTGGGGGGGGGGGGGG
>JAIPMN010007429.1:6002-23929 GCA_020650975.1 Apostichopus californicus
AACATGGCTTTCATAAAACCTGATAAGTAAAAAGGACAGGGGGAGGAGGGGGAGGAGGAGAGGGGGAGAGAAAGGGGAACAGAGTATGGAGAGGGGAATTATTCATACATTATAATCTTATCTAGACTTAAACGTATCTTTAAAAATAAAAAAATGCAGCTTATTGGAAGACTTAGTAAGTAAGGTCTACCAATAAAAATGTTTTGGAAAAATTTTGTTAAAACATTTGTCATATCTACAAATTTCTGAAATTTATGTACAGGAGTTTGTCCTTAACTCATGCTGCTCCCATGAGAAAGTATTGCGGGGGGGGGGGGTGGGGAGGGGGGGTGTAAGAATATGGTCTTCCATCAGTGTATTAAAATACTAAAGACATCAATTGTTTGACATTAGAGATCCTTTGAAGAAAGATCTGAAACTGCTAATCCTTCTATTAACCTAACAGTCTGTTGTACTTTGTGGTAAACTTGCATTCATTATAGATAGTTGTAACAAAACAATCAAAGCAAAATTTTCTGCGTCATGGCTAAACATTATGATGAAAATTTCAAGGCCGAAATTTTAAAATATAAGTTTAAGCACCTACAAAATCCTTCATAACAACAACCTTGACATATATATCAAGGTTAGTTGTACATTATTGCAATTCTTAAACATTTCACAAACCGCTTAATTTAATAATCACATTTGCCAGATACTGACACAAAAGGAGAAGTTTTGTTTACAAAGTTTTAAGTAGATAAGTTTCCTGGAATTATTATAAACAGACTTACATTGTTTAGAAGGAAGACTTGTGACAGGCACTACAACTTTTAATATGTGACATACCTTATAAACAAATTGTATCAGTGCAGGTTGCTATTTAATACCCACTTTTGTTTTCAGGAGTCACCCTTTAAACTTCCACAAGTTATCCATAAGGAGACATCATAGATATTGCCTTAAACAAATACAATCTTTATCTTATTTGGAGGTGTATAAGCTTATTCACCTGAAAGGGAAACTTTATCATAGCAATAATCTACATAAAAGAAAGTATGTATTTTGCACAATCACACAGAGACACTTATTAGTAAAGATTTTGACCAAGTAAAAGGGAATAATATAGTGTTCAAGTTTGGTATATCAGTTTCGAAGGCTCTTAACTCTTTTCTCTTAGAAAATACTACGGTTCACATGGATTAATAAACAACACTGCCATATCTCTTAAATCTTGCATAGCAATTCCACTGCTTCGCAAAGCATTTTAAAGGGTGTGAAGACTCGCGCAAAAAGAAACGTCTAATACCGGTAATCTGACCTAGTTTCGAATGAGGTGTAACAGAAGTGTTAGACACCACCATCGATCCCAGCAAATACACACACAGCTTGCTACCGTCGGTAACTAGACACTAGTGTACAGTCAGTACATACAGCTGCGGTCAATACCCACAGCACAGTATACAAACGATACAGCGATGGACATCTCGGGTCCAGCTAAGGATACCAAGGTATCACGTTTCATTACTGTCTGCATTTTGTAGCAACCAGAGAAAAACTTCACATGCAAGCAATGCAAAGTTAACTTTTTCAAAGGGGGGCGGCACAGGGTTTGGGGCGAGTCTTCAATGCCTTTAAGATGTGATATTGGTTGAATGATTCCCCAAAAGTAAATCTCTGTAAAGGCTTTAAATTTTATGGTCAAGAATAGAATCAAAGTTTCTTGACAGACAAGCAGATGTTGTTGCATACGCTTTGGTATCATTTATGAGTTATCTGATGCCCAAATATGACATATTTCTGTCAAAGAAATATCAGTAAAAGTGTGCTTGATAAGACACAGTACTACTACACGACTTGTCATATTTTATTCAATATGCTCATAATAATTATTTAACCGATACCAGAAAGAAACCGAAAAAAGATGTGTAATGGAAAGGAACATGTTACTTACTCAACATCCCCATAGCTGTTTCTTATGCCTTGATTAATTCCATTAACACGAGGTAAATTTACGAGACCGAGCCTGCATGGTTACGAATGGCAAAAACATTCGGTTGCTAGGTGAAATTGAATCATCTCATTAAACATAATCGATTTTAATAATCAAAACTTTGGCAACCTCATCTATCAAAATTGAGTTTGTATCCTAGCGATAGAAATATTCAAAAAGTCTTCTGTCTTCATCTTTTTGCTTCTTAATTCTACAAAATAATTTTTGCTCCAAAGTAGGTTGTATAAAAAAAAAACACTACACACAGAGTGATGTCAACGTACATATTCTGAACTGAAGAGGTACCTTTAAGTGTTCACTTCAGGAAACACATTTTAATTTACAACCAAATGTTTTAAACCAAAAATTCTTCCAGAACCCTAATTCCTTTCTCTCTTTATCCAATCACACAGATATATATGAAATTAATATGAAAACTACTTACTGCATTGCAATATGAATATTCATAAAGGTCATATGCCTTATGGAAAGCTTTTTCATTTTTACTCAATTACCTACTACACCGTCCATTATTTCTAAGACTTTTAACCATTACTCTTCTTTTTTTTTTAAATAACGGTTACTATATTTTTCACTCATAATAACACTTTTTACTTTCCAGAAATTTATTTTAGTCTGCCAACTTTTTTCTTTTTCACAAAAATTGCAACAGAAATATAAAGTTAAAGACAGAAGGGGAAAAAAAGAAAATTCCTATCTTACAAAATATCAAATTGCAGAATATCAAAAGGAACTCATAGCCTTTCACCAACAAAACTACAAAATACCTTAAATTATTTATCATTGTCTATTTTTATTTACAGATTTAATTTTTTCGCAAAGAGTGTCTGCAGACAAGTTGACTAGACTTTCGTTCGTAAAATATACATCTCGATTGTAAATATTTCTTCTCAAACACCTGCTACTCCTTTTAAAGTCTTTCAACAAGCACCAAACACCTTCACTTGAAAATCTTCTTCTTAAAATTTTATTTACAACAGATAAAGCACAATTTTTTTAATCTATATAAATGTATTGGTAACTTTAAAATAATACTCTCCCGTCATCACAAAACTCCACGTAAAACATAAATTTTGTATTTGATGCTGTTGCAGCAGCACTTTGACATGACCACAATTGACCAAGTATTCTTTAAATTTAGGATTGCAATTGATCAAACAACCCCTGCACACCCCCACCCTCCCCCCCCCCAACCTCTCCCAAACTTTCTTTGCTCAAAGAACAACGCAAAAAGGAGCTATTTGCAAGCCAATCACATAGGGCTTAATCAGAAACAAATAAGCCGGACAGTAATTTGGCACTACAACTGCAGCATCACACAGCCAAGGCCGCCCAGGACATAATCTTTTACGCTTTGCCGTTTCACACAATAGCTAGTACTGCTGGTCTGTTGAGTTGAAATCTCTATTCTTTGATATTGACTCAGCCATGCTACAGGCAGAATTTTGCAGCTGCCGTAGATTTTATTTCTTTCTAACGAGTTGCCAAAACTCATTTAAATAAATTAAACTAGCCCAACTCTAAAGACAATGAGATGTAGTTGTAATTGCTTATAACCAATAAAAATAAACACCAAATGTGGCAAAATGATGACTTAAATTTCCGTCAGCCGAAACCATTGACATCGAAGGAGACTAAACTTACATGAAACTCTCATTGATCGGAATGATAGACACTTTAAAGGACCACAGGGGGAAGTGGCTTGAGTGGGGGGGGGGGGTGAGGCCAGGTGGTCAAGAAGGAATTTAATAATTAAATTCAAACATCTCTTTGAGTAAATTAAAAGGGTAAAAGATTTTTATTAACCACCGTGAAACTGATGGACAAATATTATTTCAATTTAAATTTTGGATACTATTATTACAGATTACAATCATTATACATAGTTAATAAGTTTGGAAACTTCTCAGTGACAATAGGGTATTACAAACATTTGGTTATTTTTTTGTTTTGTATAAGGCATTTTTAAGGCCATCATATGGTACCAACCTAGCTAGACACACCTCCCTGTTAATATCAAAAGGCACGGAGAACATTCAGGCATAAAAATAGGAAAGATTAAAAGAGTATTTATCCACTTTCAAACAGATAAGAAGTATTTGGTACAAGTGAGTGGGTTGAGAACTCACTGTTGAATTTTTCTAAAAATTCACCCAAACCTTAAGAATCTACCCTTAGGTAGACAGCTGCTATGAATGTTCCACAGTGATTTTACCAGTAATTCTGGAGTAAATCTACATACTTCTAACGCACCTCTTACACAATCCACTCACCCCCCTCCTCCCTCCTCCTCCCCCTCCTATCCTCCATCTCCCCAAAAGTTGTCTTCTATATCTATGAAGAAGATATGCAGGTAAATCAAACTCACAAATACAGCTTTTTATTACAAAGTATCAATTTTTTTCTTCTTTTTCCGATTTGGCATCTATTTTGTGAAATTTCTATTTTATCAAATATGTACAGTATGCTCTTCTTTCGTAATGTCAATGATTGTGCAACGATCCTAGCGTCAGGGCTGAAATAAACTCCTGCATGCTTTGTCGAAGGAGCTCTGTACATGTGCTGGGTTGGGCTCTGTCAATGTCGGGCAAAATGTCGTTACGATACCCTGCAGATTATTAAATCGGTCGTTCCAAATACTTCTTTTTTTAAGTCGTAGATAGCCGCTAGACTTTTATACAGGTCATCTCACAAGAGCATGGAACTAAAATCGGTGAGTTTTTTATAATCGGGGTCTTCTTCTCCGTCCGATTCTTCCCCCTGTTTGCTGCCTTGCTTGTAAAGCGGGTTAGTCCCGGAGAACACCAGTTTACAAGGGAGCTGTTCCATGTGCAATGAGTAATAATGGACGAGTCTGGGCAGATCCGGAAAGTCTCTGCCAAATCCCTGGAACGAGAGGAAAAAAAATATGTAAAATGATTGGTTATGAATGTGAGCCAAATATAAACTATAATTTACTATAATTTACCCAAACCAGATAAACTATGGAGAAGATATTAAATTACACGAAAAGATAAACACTTTTAGAGCTCAAAATTACATCAAACTAGAAACAGATATTGTATCAAATAGTTATCTCAGTGCTAGCATCAAATTACAGCCTGGCTATTACCGAGGCAATTGTAAACTTGTATTTACATCGGCATTGTCATATGTTTGGCTTCCTTATCACCCAACCAGCTAAGAGTTTGTCATCTTAGGCAAACTGACAAACAAAAAGGAAAAATCCCTTATCTTCTGCCAACAAAGGTCTCTGATAACGGATCTAGAGTTTACAAACAGGTGCTTGACAACCCATGTGAAGAAGTGAAATGTGTCTTTACTGTGAATACAATAGGCCACAGGGTCCTGAGTCTTTGACTAAATATGGAAGTTGAATAAACTTTGGAAGGCAGACCCATAGTTTGGTTAAAATGAGATTGTATGGATTTAGTTTTCTATCTATCCTTTTTCCTAAATGATTTAATTTACAAACAGCATAATGATTCAGAAAAAACAATAGATTGGTCGGTACTGGACTGATGCCTCCATCTCTTAAATCAGTGTGTAGGAATTTTGATTCCCAATACAAAAGATGATAAATTCTCACTTTTCATCAAACTCACACAACACTGCGTTTGTTTCTTTCTTTCAACTTCATGGAATCAACCTTGACATTTCACTCACTCGTGAAAGTAACGGATGAATTATTAAAGTGGGGGGGTGGCAGGAGTCTTATCGACATAGATGGCACTACACAACACTTATCATTAAAAAATAGAGCGTAAAGCACCTGTTTTACACGCAAGTTAAACATAACCATCCAAATATTAAAACAGATCATAAAATACTGCAGTCAGGTAGTACAGAGGCCTAGAATTCTCACGATTTTAGCCACTTGTTAAGAATTACAAGTGTTTTTAAAACTTCTAAATGGCTCTCACTACTACTCTCATAACTCAAACAAGTTTTCATATAAAGGCTTTGAGTGCAGCCGAATAATATTACCTGGTAATAAAACGGTAAATAAGGGACTTTATGTTAGGTACGGGAATGATGCCGATCCTTCAAACTGAAGATTGTGAGCTGTTTTCTCCAAGTGTTTAAGTTTTAAATGTTAACTGGCTCAAAGATGCCAATGCCTTTCTCTTTATCTACTGGCAAATGGCAAAATCTACTGGCATCAAGTAAGTAAATAGCAGCAAAAGTTTTGAGGTTTGGGAGTTGGGAGTTTTCTTCAAATAGAGGGCAGCGCACTAATTTGTCATTGCCATGCTTTACATGCCGATATGACTAACGACCTGCATTTTGTGTTGAGTTGTAGGTCTGTGTCACTCCAATTGTAATATCCTCTTTACATTACTTTTTTAACCAAATGCGGATTAGTGAGCAAGGAAAACATTGATTTTATTCGATTCTTAACATTTTTTCAGCCAGAATTCTTTTAACAGCCTATCAGTATTAATCACATTCAAAACACAAATTGCAAGAAAAATTATAAAATTTCAATTTTAATAATATTTATTGCAACAAAGTTTGACTCATCAGGCCCTGTATCAAAATAATAAGCTGCAGCAGCTGCTAGATCCCCTGCAGCTATGCTGAATGAAATTATCAATCTACAGAGATTTATCTACTTAGACCAGCAGTGTTCTATTGTGTGAAACTGAAGAGTACAAGAGAGATTAAATCCTATGCAGCTTGGCTACAGAAGGCTGCAGCCCCCCAGCACCCTACTTTTGACATAGTGACTAAAAGCTAATACACTGCTTTAGTTATAGGATTGAATAATTGATCAGAATCAACTTCTCAAGAAGCATCTTTAATAGAGGGCAGTAGACTGAAAACAGTATTTATTAGCATGTCAACACCATTTGGTTACTCAGTGGTTCGTCAAACAAAAATGGCGACAATTTAATTAATAACCTACAGCAGTCTGATTCTTTCATACCTTTATCGTGAAGAAGCATCTTTAATAGAGGGCAGTAGACTGAAAACAATATTTATTAGCATGTCAACACCATTTGATTACTCAGTCGTTCGTCAAGCTACTGAAAAGGATCCATATATGTATTGTCCAAAGTCTCTAAACACCAAAAAAATGGCAACAGTTTAAATTAATAAACTACAGCAGTCTGATTCCTTCATACCTTTATCGTGTAGCCGCCATTTTTCGTTCTAACGACCAGATAATTAGCGATCCTGGAATCGTTGAAGTTGGTGTCCACTTTGATAGATATTGCATAGCAACCGGTGTGGCTCTTACTCTCTCTGACGATGAATGCACCTTTCTCCTGCTGTCGTAGAATTTCAAATGCGATATCTCTGCAAGGAATACCATCAGGAAAGAGAGACCATTATAAGTAGAACTCAAAAGATAATAATATAGCAGAATTTTTATTAATATTCACTACTGAACAGCAGTTTAAACTTGGGGAAGCTTAATACTGAAATCTTTCCACACTTTTATACAAACTCATATATTTATAAAAACTTATCAAACTATTTTGCTATAGAAGCACCTACATGCTACTACAGCAAAATGGTAAAGCATCCACCATGTAACAGAAGAATGAGTTTGAGAAAAGGTATTATTAATTTGGAGACATTTTGCTCCGCTAAACTGTAAAATATCAAGTATTAGACGAGCCCAATGATGACATGCAACGAAGAATTGTAAACTTCACGATTTTATTTCCATAAATTTTAATATTTTGATGGATTGCGCTTTGAAGAAGTTGCCTGAATTGCTGTTGATACAAATCTCTAACATTTTTTCACAAGATTTACAAAGTGATTAGAAAGGCCAGTAAAACATTGTTACTGCAGCATTTGGAAATATGAATGAGAACAGATACAGATTTAGTTGTTTAATGGTAAAAAATTGTTGAACATTTTGATACTAATGTGAAGAAATTAAATAGGGCTTCATGTATGATACTTTGTGCATCTAACAGTATAGAGCAGGGGTTCCCTAACTGGGGTGCATGAACCCCCAGGGGGTGCATGAGTCCATCCCAGGGGGTTTGTGGGACGTACCTATCGACAAACTCTTTTCGCGTTCCATAAGCATATGTTGCCATAGTGGTACCGTACTGTGCATGTGACAAATAACTGAATTATGAAACAGACGTTTTTTCATTACAATATTACACTATGAACTCGATCTTTTACAAAGCACTGTTATGCGTATTATAGTATAATAATGACTCAGATCGTGTCTCGAATAGTTGGGGGTTCGTGGACAACTCTGACATCCACAGGGGGTTTGTGGGGGGATAAAGTTAGGGAAACCTTGGCATTGAGCTTTAAGGAAGAAAAGGTTTCTTTCACGATATTAATGCGCAATGTTTAGTTTTGCTAACTTACTTTGGAATGCCAGCTTTGAACCACGGTGCACGAGTGAACGACTCGGCTGATCTCCTGGAATTCTGCTCGGGTTTTCTTGGTTCTTTCTGATGGAGGGAGGATGATCTGTCAAAAATTGAAAAAGGAGGAATAAATTGATAATCTTTCCATACTACAAAGAAGATTAATACAATATGAAAAGTGTCTGAATGCTGAAATGTCTATAACAGAATTCAGTTGATTAAAAAACCTAGCAGGATATCTTAGCTTGACCAACTAGCATTTTATTCTGGTTTCTTAAAAAAAAATTCTGTTCACAGAATGTTTACATTATGACACTACCATGCCATAGCTCAAAACAGTGGGGGTGAGGAGAAGGGTGGGTTGGGAGAGGGGGGGTAACAGCATACTCTTTAAAAGTCAGCCTTTTGAGTAGTCTTCATATGCTGGCATTTCATTTTGAGGAATAATTGGTAACTTTGGACAAATTTGTTTCTTAAAAAAAATTCTGTTCACAGAATGTTTACTTATGACAAAACAGTGGGGGTGAGGAGAAGGGGTGGGGTGGGAAGGGGGGGAACAACATACTCTTTAAAAGTCAGCCTTATGAGTAGTCTTCATATGCTGGCATTTCATTTTGAGGAATAATTGGTAACTTTGGACAAATTGTTTCTTAAAAAAAAATTCTGTTCACAGAATGTTTTCATTATGACACTACCCATGCCATAGCACAGTGGGGGTGAGGAGAAGGGGTGGGTGGCAAGGGGGGGGAACAAAATACTCTTTAATAGTCAGACTTATGAGTAGTCTTCATATGTGCTCAATGGCAACAACCTCATTCTTTTAATTTAACAGCACTCCTGCAGATAACATTTTTTTTTATCATTTGCTGACAACATCTTGTAATATTTAAACAGACAATGTTTTATCCTTACTTTGCCGAATCGTCAGCATCAGTGTCATTAACATTCACGGTCTGTTTCTCGCTGTCTGTCGGTATATCTGTCAGTCTGTTGGGCAATTTTTGAGGATTTCATTGGCATCAATTTTGTAAAATACTTAAATTTAACCACAAAGAAAAAAAATTCCAGTAATGACAATTATTCTATAAGATAATATTAAAGACTATATTTTTAATACTTTTTAATCATAAATTATTTGAATTGTTTTTTCATTTGTGAGAACTACTGCAATGAAATAAAGACTCTCAAAATTGCTGGTGAATGATTATGGCAGAATATTTTTGTTTTGCAAAACAACTGAAATTGGTACACAAGTTTGGTAAAACACAACAAATTTTTTTTTGGAGCCATTAACAAAGATTTAGTGTTTATTTTCATGCCAAGCCTGCATTTAAGTTGTAGTAGCCCCGTCCTTCTTATAATATATGCTATTCTTTCATGTTTTACTTAATAACTCTGTTGCACAAATCTAGCTAAAAGATTAATAGCTATGTAACATCAAAATATGGACCCAAGAGTTGTGTCATTAATTATGCCATCTACCTCATTAATGATTCAGAATGAAGTTTATTTTATGAAGAGTCAAATCGGTATGGGTTATCAGGGTGCAATCACCACTTTTATTAATAGTCTCGGTTGCCATGGCATCATGGTGTTTGTTATTAGTAGTTGAAGCTACTGATATAACAGTGCACTGGTAGCTTGTATTAGTACATTTAGCAGTCAAAGTAATTGGGTTACCATGGTAATGTGGTTCTTTGCATTAGAAGTACCAGTCATACAGTTTATACCAGGACCTGATAGCTTGTGTTAGTAGTTAAATTCTTTGAGTTATCAAATGCATTATAGCCCTCTGCATAAGAAGTACTGGTTCACTGGGTTACCAGGACACTGGCTACTCACATTAGAAGTATAAAGTCATAGGGTTCCCAGAGCACTCTTGATTTAACTTCTACCAACAGTCGAAGATCCCTGGGTTACCAGGGCATTATAGTCCCATTGCATTAGTGCCAGACTGTCCTCTTGAGTTTACTTGGGCAATGGTAACTTGTATTAGCACACCTCATAGTCAAAGTCCTTTAGTTACAAGGACATTATGATCCTTTGAAATACAAGTACCAACTCTCTGGGATGGCAGGGCACTGGCTACTTGCATTAGCAGTCAAAGTCCCCAGGGTTACCAGGAGATTATGGTCCTTTGCATTACAAGTACCAGACCTCTGGGATGACAGGGCACTGGCTACTCGCATTAGCAGTCAAAGTCCCCATGGTTACTAGGACATTCATGGTCCTTTGCATTACAAGTACCAGACCTCTGGGTTACCGGGATGCTGGTTACATGTACAATAAAGTTACGGTCCTCTGGGTTGCCGGGGAACTAGGAATGTTTGTACTAGAAGTCTAAGTTCCCATGGTTACCAGGACACTATGGTCCTTTGCATAAAAAAAATGTCGGACCTCTTTGTTACCAGGGCACTGGTAACTTGTTTCAAAAGTCACAGTCCTCTATGCAGCGAGGGCATATTTTTGTCTCAATTAGTAGTCCAAGTCCCCTTTGGCACACCATGATATAAAACGAGTATTAGTAATTCAAGCCCCTAAGTTAACAGGGCATATATGACTGTTGAGCTTAATTAGCAGCCCCCAACCTCTGAATTTCCAATACATTTTAATACAAAATAAAAATGTAAATGCAGGCAAAATTAATAATGACATCAAACACCGTCACACCTAACAATTAAACTCATTCTCTTTGTTATATTCATTTTTAACCTTAAAGAGAACTACACAGTCCGCGAGGCACCAGACGTTAAGTAAACAAACAAAGTGTGTGGGACAATGACACATTTACCCGCACGTCATTCAAGGTACAACAAGTTGCTTTTTATCAGCTTTTGTCTTCCTGCTAGCCAAAACTAAAATCCCACAGCAATATTATTCTATAGTTTGATTAGTCCACGGTTTCAAGTAATGAAAGTAAAAGTAGCCTGTTTTGGAATTTCCCAACATGTGAAAGTGTCTGATTGACAAACAATTGAGGGGCAAATGGAATCAGGAAATAAACTCACTCATTTGAATCTAACATTTGGCGAAAGAATCTAGGGAGGAGACTTAATCATTAGATGAAATTTCAGTCTTCTTTGGAGTGTTTATTTTGGGAGAGTTAGTAAAGTTGCTGACCAATTAATGCCAACGAGGTACTTCGAGATTTCAGATTTCTAAAACTAATCTTATTTAAAATGGGTACAAACTAGCTGGTTATTAACCCATCCAGTTAATAGCTATAAGATCTTCCACCCTGATACTTATATGCAAAGTAGGCTAGGCTGTGAAACTGATGCACATATTAGTTTTTTAGCATGAATGCAATTATATGTACAATGTAAGCTTAGCCCCAAGGGTTCTGCTTTTAAAACTCAACAAGGTTAAACCACACTGGAGCAAGAGCTTAATAAAGTGGCTATGAAAAATACCAAACATGCAGACCCTATCACCTGAAGAGCGCTTAAGTACAGCTTTGGGAAGCAGTGCAACATCAAAATGAACTTCATCACCATGGAAACATACACCGACGGTTGGCCCAAAGTGAATATTTCCATTTATGGTTTAAAAATGACCGGTTTACCTTCCTTGGTTCCTTTCATGACAGGATCACGAGAACATAGATAAACATCAACTAAAACATAATCCCTCTTTCGGCTAAAAAGCTATGTAGAGCTAGCAAGATTCGAACAAATATATCTACGGTTATTACAAACAGACTATTGACACAACGAGTTTCATTGACAGTGTGAAATATTCCATATTTTTAAGATTTCCAAAATAGCCAATAAATGGTTAAAGGAACAATTCAGCAATGCTTGCTAAGACTGAAAGATAAGACAATATAACAAACCTTGGAGGTAGAGGAGGGACCGAGCCTCGCAGCGATGTCGCAGTCTTCTTGACCTTGAACTGACCGATCTCAATCTCCACCTTGTGATTGACGTGACCCGGCGCCCTCTTCCTTCTTTCGTTATTGCTGTGGTACGAATGAGGGTAGTTTTCTTTGTTATCCGACATCGGCGACAGCAGCCTCGATGCGGTGCCCTCTGATTGGCATTTGCCCGAGTCCTCGTCGACCTTTGACCTTGTGCTCAGTTCCTCCGCACTCTTGCTCAGTTCCCTCCGATGACAATCAACCTGAAGTTGCTTTGGTCTGATTGGCGGAGTTGCTTCATTCGAGTCATCTTGCTCAGTTTCCGTGGAATATTTGTGCCGTTTCGATCTTTCTTTCTCCTGCGGTTCAGAGTCTTTTATGACCGAGTTTCTGGTATTCTTCTGTCTGGAAGTTGGCTTCGGCGGCGAGTAGCCGAGCCTCTGGTACGGCGCACCGTCCTCTACCTCGGGTGCAGCCTTCGACTCGCTCGGCCGTTCAGGATGTCCGTTGGCCTGCTGGGCGCCTCCCGACAGGTAAGGATCGCAGGCGAAGACTGCCCTCGTAGGAGGTCCGGGGATTGCATAGTTAGCTTTGATAAGTTTTTCTCTCTTCTCCGATTCGGATAACGGTTCTGTCGGAGTGGTCACTGCCTCTTCCTGCTCTTCATGATCATCATTATCTTCATCTTCCAACCACATTTCACGCCTATAGGGGTACTCCAGCTCATCATCGGTGGATTCAACGTCCCCGATGGCGTTGATAAATTGTTCCGCACATTTCATCTGATATCTGAAATCCTCGTCGTCTTCCTCTCCCTGGTTCAGCAGACAGACCGTGTCTTCCATGTCGTCCTCTAACGGGTACCCGTCGCCGTCCAGTTCCTCGCGAGAGCTCCTCCGGCTGCGGCCCTCGTCCCTCCCATCCTCTCGCGGGTTGTAATTGAAGGGAGGTGGCACGCTGGAGTCCTGCAGGAGTATTTGCCCTGTGGGTCGGCCGTTGACCTGAGTTGTGTGACCCGACTGGGCAGCCAGGGCGGGAGGAAGCAGCTCGTTCTGCAGCAGAATGTGACAGGCCTGATCACCTTCTGCTTCTGGTACCACGGAGATACCTGTAGGTGGTATGACACCCATTGTTTCCCAATTATTGCTCAATTGGGCCTCATAGTATGGTGCGGGTGGAAGCTGCTTGGATTTCTGTGTTTGTTTTGTGAGCTGTATCAGGAAATACAAATTAAAATTAAAATTAAAATCAAAATCAAAATCAAAATCAAAATCAAAATCAAAATCAAAATCAAAATCAAAATCAAAATTCAAATTAAACACATTTGAGATACTATGAGGTAATGCTTTTCAATTGGTTAACATTTCTGTTACATTTTATGAACTGTTGTACAATACCAACGATGTCTACTACTAAGAATCTAGCAAGTGTAGAAATGAAATTTTCAAAGCGAAGCTGTCAAAACATTGTGATCCTCTCTTAAGTCTGCTTCCTGGTTTTGATATTCTGTGATATACAGTATCTTACCTTTTCTTTCTCAAGAGAACTAAAATTGAGAGAGAATTTTGTACTTGGTAATAATTTGGTTTCTTGATATGGAATCAGAGTAGTGTTTCAGTTATTTCCTGTTTGCACCAGAGCATCTAATATTACCGAAACATGATTATCCATCCATCCATCCATCCATCCAGACAGACAGACAGATAGACAGACAGACAGACAGATAGAAATATTGAATGCTACTAATAAGCAAAAAGACTTTAGGATTATAGAATTGCTGGCAAATTAAAATAATGATATTGATATTTTAGAGACATACCACCTCCTGTTGTCCTTGGGATTCCCCTATCGATAATGGAGGCGCCGAGGGTTTGGAACCAGATTCTTGACTTGTACCCTCTTCGTCTGAGAAAACCTCATTAGAGCTAAAAAAATATAAAAAGACAGAAAAGAATGGATCAGACCGGTAAAAGGAAACTAGGAGGGAACACATCATAGACAAATTTGAAAAATGCTGTTTTACTTGGATCGGCAGATCATAAACCGATTAGGTTCCCCAGTCATGCTAGCGACACTTCCCTACAATGGAAATATTTGCAATACTGTTTCTATACTTTCTCCTCTTTTTGAGTGAAACCAAACAAAACCTACGTCCCTGCTAACAATTGGTGAGATTTTGTCCAATTTAATGTCCATGTCTTCTCTATCACAAATCATAAACTAAATCGCATTCTTACAGTGTATATATCACAAGCTCCATAATTAAACTGAAAAATTCTTTGCTTTCAACTCTTGTTACGAAATCTGTTTGAACTGACACTTACGTTGTCTAACTCTAACATCTTGGTGAAAGTCACCAGGAGGCAAAATGTTCTTAAACAATAAGAGTGAACTGGTCATCCTCCCTCATCACCACCACCCCCCCTCCCCCCTCCCTTTCCACCCACTGTCTTGTTGTGATTGAAACACAAAGTCTCTAGTGAATCTAAACATAACATTTTCCTTAACAACCCCTTCCACGATCTCCTATCCTTTTGCACAACTGGTTAAATTCATTTCTGACATCTAGCTATTGAAAGTGGGTTTATCCAACAGAAGGACTTCACACTTTACTACACAAGTAGTTACAAAACTCAAAATCATTAAAAATATTTTCAAAGTAACATCCATAAATCTACAATTGTTAGGTCTTCGGAAAATAACTTAAGACAGTTTTGCTGCGGCAATTCCAACAGGTCACTTTACGGTTACCGCTAACTGTCGTAAAAATTTCTCTCCTGAACATTCAATATCTTCCCCGCCCCCTGCCCCCCTCTCCCTACCCCCTCCCCTCATTTTCATTTTCCCTTAGCATCTGTTCAACCGCTAACAAATAAGTTTGTTTTAAAGTAATAAAAAAAGAAACAGGTATCCTTACTCCATGATAAACATGAATCCAGTCAGATGAACAAGAAACCAGTCAGATAAAACATGAATCCAGTCAGATGAACATTAATCCAGTCCTATGATAAACCACATCCAACTATTGAAACTCAGTCGACTACAGCAAAGCAATAACCGCAAACCTGTTGGACTAGTGAGATCAACGAGATAGGCGAACACACTACAAACTCTTAAAGGTATGTACTTCCAAACTGACAGTGATGGTGCAACAGTACCGTTTAGAACTTCCAGTTTTATGCCACTTTTAACGTCGAGTCAATGCCAACTTTGGGGTTTTGCTCAAAAGATTATAGTTATGTCCACAAGAGAGGGCTATTAACTGCAGAGGACATTAAAACTACTACAGTTTTTTTCCCTCTATAAATGCAACCAACCAAAGAGCCCGACAACTCTGACAGCTAGGGCACGACTCAAAAATATGAAAACAAAAATACTGCGCCAAGCGGGACGTGGCATGGAGTGCGATTCCGTGTACACTTTTACCGATGACATTCAGCACACAAATGTATGAAATGTGTGATAGAACGCATCTGGAAGAGATAGTTGAGACAATCTTGGCTTGGTACAGTAGTACCGTATAATAGTATCCTATCGACACTTGTCAGAAGGGGAATTCTCAATTATGCCACTTAAGTTTTAAGTGACCGCAGCATGACATCAATTACCTGTAAGTAAAGTGATTATTTTCTCCTTCCTCTGTTTGGTGGATGTAGGGCTGTTTATGGCTTACTCTACCAGCGATCTGCTTCGCCTAGAAAAAGGTTGAAACAGAACAGAGAGAATTAAGCAATTATCATGTTCTAAATATACTCCACATTTTCACCATTTAAAACAGGAGGGGGAAATATATCCTATCTTTTTTACGACAGTTACTTTGCGAACTTCCTTCCCGTCAATCTTTACTGTCGGTTAACTTCCTCTTTTTCCAATATAGATGTTCTTCAGAGCTAATCAAAGTTTTACATCTATCTAGCATCATAAAGAGGTAGCACACCCATGTTATACATCAATAGTAGTGTGAGTGTGTAAATAACTGGCATGAAAGCCTTTGAAGTTATTAAAAACGATATGGTCACCCCATAATCCATAGAGATCATTTCAAAATGGTCGAAAAAGTTTTCAAGGACTTTGTAGATTTAAAACATGAAATTTAAGAAGCTGCCTTGAAAAATATGAGAAGCAGATTGTGCACAGTTGTGAAAAAAAAACACCTCCCATGATAACTTCTCTTTCTATCATAGCAAATACATTATTGGGCCTTGCACCATTAGTGGGCCTTGCACCATTAGTGGGCCTTGCACCATTAGTGGGCCTTGCACCATTAGTCAACCATTTTTTGAGATATTTCTCTGCGATAAAGCTAAGGAAGGTTAAGAGATGTATGCCGTACATCAGGTGCAAACTTGATAAAAAGCACTGAAAATTTTGAAATATTAAAATTGGTCATTTAGGAAACATGTTTTCTTTTCATGATATTTCTCTGAGAATAAACTAAAGAAGGTAAAGAGATGTATGCTACAACAGGTGCAAACTTGATCCACAAACACTGCAAATCGTGAAGTTTGAAATATGGTCATTTTGAAAGCATGTTTTATTTTTTATGATACTTCATGATTTTTCTCTCTGTTTAAGCTAAAGGTTAAAAGAAATGTATGGTACATCAGGTGCAAAATTGATCAAGAAACACTGAAATATGTGAAATATTAAAGTTGGTCATCTACAGTAGAACATGTTTTCTTTTCGTTTTACAGTACTATGTAGATATTAACATTTGCAAAAGCATTTACTGGAAGACTTGTTTAGTGAAGCAGCTAAATATCTTCACTTTTCCGCAATTCTTAAATCGCCATCGAAGAAGAAATACAACTTTGATCACCAAAGCTCCAAATCCCAAAAGACTTTTTCAACACATATTCCTTTTACCATTTTTATTATTTTGGCCAGGGCACGGAACAGATACAACTGGGCTAATGCTAAATGGATAATGCCAAGAATGTTCACCCAGGAGGGGGGGGGGGGGACAGGGGTTTGGAAATACTTACATCCATTTTCTAAGCCCCTTTATAAATAACATTTTTTACATTATATTCCATGACTGGTGACAACCTTTACCCTTTTTTTGACAAAACATATCTGTGTTTTTATTTTTTTTAAAGATTTTCTGACCATAATAATGACCCTCAAAAGAAAATAATAGCTTGTGTATCTGTTTTAACGGAAGGAAAAGTTTCTCCTTATTTTGCTCTGTAATACCCCCCCCCCTACTCGTTTAATGTTTCCTTCCTGCTTGAAAATAAATTCAAAGCATACACACATTGACGTGAGATAATAATAATAATATTCAAGTTTGCAGAGTTTCACTTTCTCTTAATAAACAGCGTGAAAGTTCAAAATTGCCATGGCACTGTTGACATTTCTATATTTAAATTTGTGCTTACAGTACATAACTGTTACAATTAACAATCTGAATAAATGTACTGTACATTTTGTGACCTTGAGCTAAAAATTGTTTATCATTTGTGGAAAAAATCATTCTTTAACGTCTAGGAAGTCAAATGGTCTGAACTCTGTCTTTGGATATATATATTTTTCAATTACTCTCGTCATCTTCACCAGTTTGGGTATAATTTATGTAAATAACGCTGCCTTTCCTTTCAAAGCACAATGATCCTTTCGACTCAGTTTCAATATTAATCTTGGTGTCTCTTCACGGGGGGGGGGGGGGGGGGGGGGGGGGGGGGGGGGGGGGGGGGGGGGGGGGGGGGGGGGGGGGGGGGGGGGG
>JAIPMN010007432.1:0-16933 GCA_020650975.1 Apostichopus californicus
TACATAGTTGTCGCTGAGGTCATCGAAGGCATGCAAGATTTAGTGACGTTTGTCAAGGTTAGTCTCACCTCTTAAAGGCATTGAAGACTCGCCCCAAACCGCGTGCCATATCTAAAAAAGTTAACTTTCCGTTGCTTGCAGGTGAAGTTCTGCTTGTCGCTACAGAATGCAGACAGTAATGAAACATGATACCTTGTTATCTTTAGCTGGACCTGAGATGTCCATCGCTGTATCGTTTGTATACTGTGCTGTGGGTATTGACCGTAGCTGCATGTACTGACTGTACGCTAGTGTCTAATTAACGATGGTAGCAAGGTGTGTGTGTATTTTCTGGGATCGATGGTGGTGTCTAACACTTCTGTTACACCTCATTCCAAACTAGGTCAGATTACCGGCATTAGACGTTTCTTTTTGCACGAGTCTTAACACCCTTTAAGACCTTCAAAATCTGGTGGGATATTTATCTGAAGCATCCATCATAAATTGCCAGTAGATTTGGCCACTCGCCGGTAGAAAAGAAAGACACTGGCAATTTTTTGCCAGTAGACATTCATAAGAACTTAACACTTGGTCAACCTCATCAGTTTTAAGAATCAGTATGATTTCTGTTTTCCACATAGACCCTGTATTACTAATTATTAATAATATTAATTAGCAAATATAAATGGGCTGCTCCCATTAGCCAGTACAATTTAGCCAAATTAGCCAACTGATGAACATGTCAATCAGAGAAAGGCCAGTGAGAATTTGATTTTTGCCTATAGATTTGTCTAGCATCAATTGGTATTTGTTATTAAAAGCAAGGGGGCTGAAACTGTTCAATTCTAGGCCTGACTCTTTTCAAACACAAAGCCTTTGAGTGTCTGTTTTGGTCAATTTGCTATACTACCTGATCTTATCAGAATTTCATTAATTAGCTTGATTAGTCCAGTCTGCTTTAAACAATAGCCTTTGAATCTGTTTTGGTCAATTTGCTACACTACCTGATCTTATCAGAATTTCATTAATTAGCTTGATTAGTCCAGTCTGTTTCAAGAGAGAAAATATCTGAAATTTTCCATGCATATTTGATTCTCCTAACTAACCTGTGTCCTTGCAACATTAGCGCTCTGGCACTACCGTGTGACCTATTAAGTGAACTGGTATCACCTGTTTAGCACCAGTCTCCCTAGCAACTCGTCTCTGTAGTATATATCTAGCATATAGCATATATGCCACAAAATTTAATGACATACATTCAACTTGCATTTTACTGTTAATGATTCTGAATTGTAATTTTTTTTGGATGGCGGGTTGAGGAGAGCAATTTGAATCTCATTGAGAAAAATGTGCTAAACCACTGAAATTGAAGAGTGTCACCAAGTTTTCACTTTCCAGTAATTGTCAGGGCTATATATTTGGATTTTGGGAGAGGTGGGGGGGGGGGGGAGGGCAATTTGAATCTCATTGTTCGCAAAGGACTTTTGAGGGTGACAGACTTAGTAAAAAAAGTACTTGAAAAATATGAGTGTCATCATGTTTTCACTTTCTAGTATAAGTCAGGGCTATATTTTAGATGTCGACAGGCTCGTCAATCAATGCAATAACTAAACAACCAAAACTCTGCTGAGATTTAGTGATTTGAACTGGTTCAAATTTAAGGAAGGAGAACGTTATCTTTGTACTATCTACTTGTTACATTTCCCTAACAAACCCTCTCCCCCTAACCCTAATCCCCTACCCCTAACCCTAATCCCCCACCCCTAACCCTAATCCCCCACCCCTAACCCTAATCCCTATCCCTAACCCTAATCCCCTACTCCTAAACCCCATAACCCTAATCCCCTACCCTTATCCTAATCCCCCTCCCTAAGCCTAATCCCCCACCCCTAATCCCCTACCCCTAATCCCCTACCCCTAACCCTAATGACCTTAGGATCAGAAATGCTCCAAGAAGGAAATAACACGCTCCTTAACTTTGGATACGAAACGTAGAACATCTTTAGTCCAAATGTAATTAGTTTTTTTTTTTTTTCATTTCTGCAGAGTTGTTTTACAGTTTTTCCTTCCTCTCTGGCACTTGATTATCCTCTACTGATCAAGTTTCCTGTTTGAAATAAAAACAAGGAAATCCCAAAACGTTTGCATTTGTTGGATTAAGATGTCCGGGCTCATTTGGCATGAGGCATATGTAGTCATTTAGATTTGTTTAAAGCCGGGAAATTAACTGAACAGTGTAATAGCACATGTACTGTATGGTACCGTGACTGTGCCTGCATCTTGTTGGCACTACGATTTTGTGGAACCCACGTTTTTTGCTGAACCCACATGATTGCAAAAATTAGAGTACGATGTCGAAACAATACGCTGTGCCTATTGTGTGTGAAACTGCAGAGAACAAAAGATTATGTCCTCCAAAGCCTGGCTGCAGTCCCCACAGCCCAGACTATTAAAACGTTGCCAAAAATGTCTTGGTACAGTATGGCGAGCATTGTGTTATGAAACATGAATCAAAATAATTGCCATGGGGGGTCTTGTGTGATGCCTATACTATCACATGCTGTACAGTACCTTGTCAGAAAATACTGTACCTTATCCCTGTTCACCACCACCCCCCCCCCAAAACGATCCTCCATCTCCCCTTACGTTTAAACCCTACCATCATGTTTAAACCCTGCCCTCATGTTCTTCAAACCCTGCCCTCATGTTCTTCAAATCCTGTCCTCATGTTCAAGCCCTGCCCTCATGTTCAAATCCTGCCCTCATGTTCTTCAAACCCTGCCCTCATGTTCAAACCCTGCCCTCATGTTCAAATCCTGCCCTCATGTTCAAACCCTGCCCTTATGTTTTAACCCTGCCCTCATTGTCTTCAAACCCTGCCCTCATGTTCAAACCCTGCCCTCATGTTCAAATCCTGCCCTCATGTTCAAACCCTGCCCTTATGTTTTAACCCTGCCCTCATGTTTTAACCCTGCCCTCATGCTCAAACCCTGCCCTCATGTTCAAACCCCGCCCTCATGTTCAAACCCTGCCCTCATGTTCAAACCCTTCCCTCATGTTCAAACCCTGCCCTCATGACCCTGCCCTCATGTTCTTCAAACACTGCCCTTATGTTCAAGCCCTGCCCTCATGTTCAAACCCTGCCCTTATGTTTTAACCCTGCCCTCATGTTCTTCAAACCCTGCCCTCATGTTCAAGCCTTGCCATCATGTTCAAACCCTGCCCTCATGTTCTTCAAACCCTGCCCTCATGTTCAAGCCCTACCATCATCTTCAAACCCTGCCCTTATGTTCTTCATACCCTGCCCTCATGTTCAAGCTCTGCCCTCATGTTCAAATCCTGCCCTCATGTTCAAACCCCATCCTTATGTTCAAACCCTGCCATGGAATCCAAACAAAGCTAAGGAGGCCCATGAACTTTGTTCAGCCTTTTTGAAAATGGGCAAATGGGAGTCTTGTATGTGAAAACAGAACAGGCAAGAAATATCAAGCTTTTTAAAAATGTACAAGAAAAAAATGAAACCAAGTTCAGTAATTAAACTAATTACTCTAAATGTGTGTCATTAAAATATGAAAGCTACTTAATTTTTTGGGGGTAAGCTTAGTAGTAACTGGCTATGAAAGCAAAAGCCCTGAATTCGCCCTGAAAATGGTCGTACTTTTAACCTAAATGTAACGTACACTGATTCTGTAAACCACCTTTTTAAAGTTACATTTTCAATGGCCACAGCAGTTTTACTGCGCACTGACAGTATGAATGTAGTCTAATAATTTGTAGTTTTTGAGACCTTGACAAGTTTTAAATTTGTTTTGAGGTGTGTATATACTTCTTGTACAGTACCAGCTAAAGTCTGATAGCTGCGGCTCGGATTGCGGTGGTATATTTTTTTTGAATTACGTCCTTCCTTTAGCTTATGGTTTCAACCGTCTCCATTGTAATCTAAACCACGGTCTAAAGGAAGTTAAACCCACGTCGAGTTCTTGTCGACGGTGAACGTTGTTTGCGTCCCTGCAGATTCCTAGAACCGATCAGCAAAGAGTGTTCTAGTTTGTATTCGAAAAAAGGACTTGAGGATTTTACTGTAGGGGGTAAAGGTGTGGTTTGGAAGGATGGATTTGATGTTTCCTATATATAATTGATTAATATAACGCACTATATAAGTACTATTTTATTATTATTTTATTATTATAATTTCCTAAGACAAGATTCCTTCATCCATCAAAATGACATCGGCTGTCGAGGCCTGCTCACAGCTGTGGCCAACCAGTCATTTCGTTTTTTGGTCATTATGTCTCAAACAAACAAACAAAATTGTATACAGTGACAATGGAACAGGATTTGCTCAAAGTCCCTACACTTTATCTGAGGGGTTGACATAGAGGTATTGTTAGGTACAATAATTTAATGACATATATTAAATGGTATATAAAAGCAGCACATTCCCACTGAGGTACCAAATATACTTTGCCTCTTTCCCTGTTACATCATAGTAATGGTTATTCTAGACAGATCATAGTCACATGCTGTTCCCAACCCGATCCCTCCACCCCTCCACACCATCCCTCCACCCCTCCATACCATCCCTCCACCTCTCCACTCCACCCCTCCACACCACCCCTCCACACCATCCCTCCACCCCTCCACACCATCCCTCTACCCCTCCACACCATCCCTCCACACCATCCCTCCACCCTTCCATACCATCCCTCCACCCCTCCCCATCCCTTCCCATGCCTCTGAATAAGTTAAGTAAGTACCTTACCTCTTTCTCCATACATCCTTAACATGAAAAAAATTCAGTATTGTATATGTTGGGTTTAATAATTCCCTGTGACTCACCCATCAACCCCCCTTCCTGATTAATTAAGGTTCAACCCTTACCTCTCACCAACTTATCCCCTCTGGGATCCATTCTGGAAAATTTGGCTATGGTGGGATAGTTCCCCTGTTAACTCCCTGATCAGATTCACCAACACTTCTCCTACCTCCCCGACCGGATTCACCAGCCAGTCTATTCCACTTTCTCCTACCTCCTGACCGGATTCACCAACTGGTCCATGCCACTACCCAGTAACCTCCCCGACCGGATTCACCTGCCGGTCTATACCATGCCTTTCTGTTATCAATGTTTCAGAACCTGACTCCGGGTATGACTGCGATGGCCAACATGGTGTCTGCTCGTGCTAAGGAGCTTACCTTCCAGATCCACAGAGAACTCCTAGAGAAACATCTTGACAGTGTTAAGAGCATGGTACCCTTACTGGTGTCAGCCATCAAGATCACAGTGACCACTATCAGCCAAGGTTAGCATTGTAGGGTCTCAGATTATACAGTCAGTCAGTGTGGGCAGTTTGCCTTAGTTAAGGTCATTAGTCAGGGTTAACATTGTAGGGTCTCAGATTCCAATGTCAGTCAGTGTGGGCAGTTTGTCTTACTTTTAAAGGTCATTAGTCAGGGTTAACATTGTAGGGTCTCAGATTCCATAGTCAGACAGTGTGGGCAGTTTGCCTTACTTAAGGTCATTAGTCAGGGTTAACATTGTAGGGTCTCATATTCCACAGTCAGTCAGTGTGGGCAGTTTGCCTTACTTAAGGTCATTAGTCAGGGTTAACATTGTAGGATTTCAGATTATACAGTCAGTCAGTGTGGGCAGTTTGCCTTACTTCAGGTCATAAGTCAGGGTTAACATTGTAGGATTCCAGATTATACAGTCAGTCAGTGTGGGCAGTTTGCCTTACTTAAGGTCATTAGTCAGGGTTAGCATTGTAGGGTCTCAGATTCCACAGTCAGTCAGTGTGGGCAGTTTGCCTTACTTAAGGTCATTAGTCAGGGTTAACATTGTAGGATTTCAGATTATACAGTCAGTCAGTGTGGGCAGTTTGCCTTACTTCAGGTCATAAGTCAGGGTTAACATTGTAGGATTCCAGATTATACAGTCAGTCAGTGTGGGCAGTTTGCCTTACTTAAGGTCATTAGTCAGGGTTAGCATTGTAGGGTCTCAGATTCCACAGTCAGTCAGTGTATAGGTAGTTTGCCTTACTTCAGGTCATTAGTCAGGGTTAACAATGTATGGTCACATATTGAACTTGCATACAGACGCACTCACTGGGTAAATTGACTAGTCCAAGATTCTGCCCCAAAAGGTGCTTTAGGAAACACAAAATTTGAAACATGATTAGTTTGGCTTCAGAAGGATCCCCTGCTCCAATAATTAAGAATGTGATCGTATGGACACTCTATATTGCCCGGTCCAGACGCTAGGTTCCGTCGCTCTCGACGACACCCCCTTTGTTTGACGTTGTCTCGTAAACCGTGTTGTGGTTTCTCTTAGGCGGCGCTGGTCTGAAGGAAGCCCACGAGAACCGTAACTACGTGATCAAGAAGATGTGCTACGACATCCGTGAGATCATGCGGGTCCTTCAGCTCACGACCTACGACGAGGACGACTGGGCCATGGACGACATCACCGTCCTGAAGAAAGCCCAGGACAACATCGCCAGCCAGATGAACAGGGCCCAGGAGTGGCTGTCAGATCCAAATGCGGCTCCAGGGGGCATCGGTAGGTGACAGTCTTTTTAACAATTTTTTTTTTTTTTTGTAATGAAAATATGACCTTGAAGTAGTATAAATTTTTTGGGGGTGTGGGCCCGGCAATTTTTTACCAAAGTTGGAAAGACATTTTCTTGTAAAATAAAATTTCAATCGATCGAGCTAAGACCATGACCTCGGCCCCCATCGCCCTGCCCATCCCCCACTCTCCGACCCACCATGATCTGAGTGGAGGAAGTTAGCTATTGTCGATCATAAATATTAATCAAGCAGGATTAAAGTGGTGAATTATGAATCCTGACATCCCCCAGTTTTGACAATTATTTGTTTCTATACTGTAGTGTCATGTCCTGCTTCAGAGCACTCGTATTGTCAGTACGAGCAGTATGAATATATCATGTTTCTATCAGATCAAGGTTAGGAACTGTTTGTACTGTCCATACTAGTGCTTAGAAGCATAACATGGGGAGTACAGTTTAGAGACGTATTTAATAGCGTTAGGAAATTGTCCCAACTGGCTGTTGCTGATAAACATTATATGAATATTCATGTATAATATGATGTCATAGAGAAGTCTCGACTATAGCGAAGAGTGACCTGTAATTTTGCAATGTTTTTAGAGTGGAATATTTCAGGTTTGTTCTTAACTTTTATCGCGAATTTTTCCATGACGTTTTCACGTTTTTGCACGACCGATTTTTTGACGAATGACTTGACGATCTTAATGCTCACGAGTGTACAAGGTCATATTAACTGTGAGCAGGGGAGCCGTCAATCGAGTAAGTCGGTACCATCCCCTCGGTTTTCACATTATCGTCCCTTTAATAATATGATGGAAAATACACTCTTCTCGTCCGCCCAAAATTTTTCTCTCTCGCTTTGCCGAGGTACTCCAGAATGGAAGCAAAAGTACAAGCCAATTGTTCTCATGGCACAGCCTTTTTTTTTCTCCATAGCAAATGCAAACAAGTTTGAAGTGATCTCGACTTAGAAAGAGGAAACCATAGAGCGTGGAAAGTTGTGATCAAACTTAGTCGAATAGTGAAGAGAGCATATAGTGTGGCTTTGTTTTTTTAGAATGGTTTCAAATATTTTCTCGATACAGTCCGTTTAGATTACTAGTTTTGTTTCCTGGTTCCTAATTGGCCGATGGAGAGTATGTGATGCTTTGACTCTCTGTGTGGGAAGAGAGTGTATTCTCTATCATATTATTAAAGGGAAGTTAATGTGAAAACCGAGGGGATGGTACCGACTTACTCGATTGACGGCTCCCCTGCTCACAGTTCATACGACCTCGTACACTCGTGAGCATTAAGGTCGTCAAGTCATTCGTCAAAAATTCAGTCGTGCAAAAACGTCATGGAAAAATTTGCAGAAAAAAGTGGCAAAAATCAGAGAAAAGTCACGGGAGAAATTAATTCGTTTCTATGGGAGTCTTTATTTTATTTATATTTTTTTTTCTTGTTTTTGTTCTTTTTTCTTTAATTTCCTGAGAAGTTGTCTAAATTTCATGTACTATGGCAAAACGCCATGATATTTCTCAAATTGACACATGGCAGTCTTGTAAATGTTCAAGTAATTTTTTTTTATGTCTGAGAAATTGAGGTAACCCTGATATAATTACAGTGGACAAGTGTGTATGAGGTGGATTGTTAACCGTGTCACTCAGACAAAATATAAAAACATTCATTTCATTTCATTTATTAGTTTTTTCCTCAATATACAGGTTTAACGGTATTTAGTTACTAAACATAAATGTAAATACAACGAGGAAGGAAGTGGCCTAGAAAACCTTTGCAAGGCTTAACGAGTAGTGCCACTCCCTATGTAAAGGAAAATATATCAAAAGACAAAACCAAACCCAACTGCCCCCCCGGGGGGGGCGGTCCCCCTCCTCCCCCCTGCCTCACACACACACACTCCAGAGGATAAGAGAAAGACAGAATGATTGTAACATATGGAGAAAAAATGTAAAACATAAACACGGTATTTAGATTCCCCTGAACATGGAATAATTTATTGGGTATCGCATTGCAAACTGCTATGCAAAATGTTCAGATTACTATATAAACAAGTGGGATGATGTATGGCAAAGTTTTACAAAGGAACCATACCATACGATGTTCAGAGCCTTTGAAACCGCTACACAAAATATCTGAACGCTAAATTATTCCGTGTCAGTGAATTTTAAAACTGGGAGATATAGATGTGTTTACAATTAGTGTCTGTTGAATTGCCAAATATGCATCAAATGGTCTATAAAAAACTAATACTGTACAGAAATCGGTGTATCCGACCCTTTTTTTTTTTTTTAGAAATCGTTATACATAATCTACCCGGGTCAGATTTTGGTGGAAATAATTTTTATTAAACCTGACATATGTTTACATCATATTTTAGGTATCTGGTCTTTCCCCACTGATGATCTAAGACTTCATAAACCACCCACCCAATTATAGCAACTTCACCGCAAGGAAGCGAAATTGGAAAAGTTTTGATCTATGCTTCTGAAATTCTCTAGCCAATATTTTTTACAATTTTTTACAATGATCAGTTTGTCAGTAAATGTTTCTAAGAGTACCCTATAAAATGTTGCACCGATATAGTTAATTGACTCTGACAGCAAATTAGAGTGATTCAAAACTGGAACATTTTTGAACCCATTTTGAAAGTGGCTTTATTGTATTCAAAAGTACTCTCCATCCTTGGTTTGATATTCTAGGCGAGAGTGCCCTCAGACAGATCCTAGCGGACTCTCGAAAGGTCGCAGATCGTGTCAACGAACCCTACGCGAGAAACATCCGTGGAGCGGTGGACGAGTTGACGCAGATGACCGACCGGCTGGCCGAACTTAGGGCCAAAGGATTGGTAAGAGCTTTGTTCTTTCATTAAAAGGAAAACGAGGAAAGTTTACGGTTGTCGGGAGCTGAGCGGTGACAATGACGCTCCTGAGATGGTGTGGTTTGACGTGAGACTAAGTTACCCTGAAAAGCCAGTCCAAAATAATCTTCTTCCTTTTTTTTACAGTGGTCTTGTAGAAAACATATTTTTTCTCATCTAGTAATTGATCACCATGGAAACGAGTTAAGTGATGATCAATGTCACATGCAGTAACTTTCATAAAGTCAACAAAAAAAATCATCCAAAATAATCAAAAGAATAAAGGTTCCTGTACAGAGAAGCAGCTTGCAGCCTTCATAAACAAGAACAGTAGCTTTAAAGAGGTCAATAAAATATGTCAGCTGTTCAGGTTACTCTTCGATTCCTGTTGGATCCATTCTGTGATTCCTGTCAGTTCTATCCATAGTTGTAGTAAACAAAGTTAAGTTCTAAATCTGCAAAAAAACTTGTACATGTCATAATTCACAATTAGCATATCTTGGGTTACATAACCCATGGAAACCAATTAAGTGATGGTCCATGTCACAACCCTTGTACATGTGATAATTCACAATTAGCTTATCTTGGGTTACATAACCATGGAAACCAATTAAATGATGGTCCATGTCACAACCCTTGCACATGTGTTAATTCACAATTAGCATATCTTGGGTTACATAACCATGGAAACCAATTAAATGATGGTCCATGTCACAACCCTTGTACATGTGATAATTCACAATTAGCATATCTTGGGTTACATAACCATGGAAACCAATTAAATGATGGTCCATGTCACAACCCTTGTACATGTGTTAATTCACAATTAGCATATCTTGGGTTACATAACTATGGAAACCAATTAAGTGATGTTCCATGTCACAACCGTTGTACATATGATAATTCACAGTTAACATTTCTTGGGTTACATAACCATGGAAACCGGTCAATTAAGTGATGGTCCATGTCACAACCGTTGTACATATGATAATTCACAGTTAACATTTCTTGGGTTACATAACCATGGAAACCGTCAATTAAGTGATGGTCCATGTCACAACCGTTGTACATATTATAATTCACAGTTAACATTTCTTGGGTTACATAACCATGGAAACCGGTCAATTAAGTGATGGTCCATGTCACAACCGTTGTACATATGATAATTCACAGTTAACATTTCTTGGGTTACATAACCATGGAAACCGGTCAATTAAGTGATGGTCCATGTCACAACTCTTGTACATGTGATAATTCACAATTAGCATATCTCGGGTAACATAACCATGGAAACCGGTCAATTAAGTGATGGTCCATGTCACAACCGTTGTACATGTGATAATTCACAGTTAACATTTCTTGGGTTACATAACCATGGAAACCAGTCAATTAAGTGATGGTCCATGTCACAACCGTTGTACATATGTTAATTCACAGTTAACATTTCTTGGGTTACATAACCATGGAAACTGGTCAATTAAGTGATGGTCCATGTCAGAACCCTTGTACATGTGATAATTCACAATTAGCATATCTCGGGTTACATAACCATGGAAACCCGTCAATTAAGTGATGGTCCATGTCACAACCGTTGTTAACATTTCTTGGGTTACATAACTATGGAAACTGGTCAATTAAGTGATGGTCCATGTCACAACCCTTGTACATGTGATAGTTCACAATTAGCATATCTCGGGTTACATAACCATGGAAACCGGTCAATTAAGTGATGGTCCATGTCCATACCCTTGTACATGTGATAATTCACAATTAGCATACCTTGGGTTACATAACCATGAAAACCAATTAAGTGACGGTCCATGTCCACACCCTTGTACATGTTCGATTCAAAATTCTCAAGTCCTGAATGTCCGAGTCCCAGACTTTCGCAATTGATTCTGAGTCCGGATTCTAGCTGCTCAGCCGAGCTTCATCTTTGAAAGACACGCCCGAGTCTGAAAACACTGGACAAAACAAAGACCCTCGTCGATCTCTTGAATCAAAAAATATACGTTCATAACCCGAAAAAATCTTGTAGCAAATGTTAGAATATCGTTTTTAATTTAGCGAAGAAAATCTGTAATTTTGTATGGTTCCTTGCTTGATCCATTTTCAGGGCAATACACCAGAGGCCCAGCAGTTAAGTAACGCTATCAACGCTAAGCTAGTAGCGCTCCAGAAGTTGGTTGATATGGCGGTGCAAGATGCCGTCCGCAACGGCACAGGGAAACCTGCCAGCACTCTGACTGGCAAGATGGAACAGGCCCAGGCTTGGTTGGCTAACCCACTTATCAATGACAAAGGAGTAGGTTAGTACATATCCGAGTCACCAACACCAACGAATAGTTGGAAGAGATACATTTCAGTAGTTACGAGGTATTATCAATGTGGGAAGGATATGGTAACTATGGAAATATCGTTATGTAATGATTAGTAATGAGTATATAGAAAATTTGGTATTCAAACAAGGTTTGTCTATATTGTTACTATATAGGAGTGTTTATGGAAACAGCTGTTATTGTTTACACTGTATCGACTACGTAGAGAGTCCAGCCAGCAGTGTTCATGAAAACAGCTGTTATTGTTTACACAGTTATGACTACGTAGAGAGTCAAGCCAGCAGTGTTCATGGAAACAGCTGTTATTGTTTACACAGTAATGACTACGTAGAGAGTCGAGCCAGCAGTGTTCATGGAAACAGCTGTTATTGTTTACACAGTATTGACTACGTAGAGAGTCGAGCTAGCAGTGTTTATATAAACAGCTTGTTATTGTTTACACAGTATTGACTACGTAGAGAATCGAGCCAGCAGTGTTTATGGAAACAGCTGTTATTGTTTACACAGTAATGACTACGTAGAGAGTCGAGCTAGCAGTGTTTATATAAACAGCTTGTTATTGTTTACACAGTATTGACTACGTAGAGAGTCGAGCCAGCAGTGTTCATGGAAACAGCTGTTATTGTTTACACAGTATTGACTACGTAGAGAGTCGAGCCAGCAGTGTTTATGGAAACAGCTGTTATTGTTTACACAGTAATGACTACGTAGAGAGTCGAGCTAGCAGTGTTTATATAAACAGCTTGTTATTGTTTACACAGTATTGACTACGTAGAGAATCGAGCCAGCAGTGTTTATGCATGGAAACAGCTGTTAGTGTTTACACAGTATTGACTACATAGAGAGTTCAGCCAGCATTGTTTATGGAAACAGCTGTTATTGTTTACATAGTATTGACTACGAAGAGAATCGAGCCAGCAGTGTTTATGCATGGAAACAGCTGTTATTGTTTACACAGTATTGACTACGTTGTTTGTAAGATGACATCAGCTTTCTGCTTATCTTCATTTCAGGTAGGGAGGCCATAAAGGGGTTGGTCAAAGAGGGACGCAAAGTGGCTCAGAGCTTGAGTGGACCAGAAAGGAAGGAGCTGGAAGCCCTCTGTGATGACGTGGAAGCTCTATATAGCCAGTTAGATGCGCTGATCAGAAAGGGAATGGTCAGTCCTGATTCAAATATATATAAATATATATTAATTTGATTTTGATTTTGATTTTGATTTTGATTTTGATTTTGATTTAATTTTGATTTTTATTATTATTTTTATTTTTATTTTTATTTAAATATAATCTTTATAGTTACTTCAAGTCCTATTCTGATGAGCAAAATTCATTGTTTCGAAAAATTGCTGGAATGTTTTGGCATCTTTAGGTCAAAAGTCACAAATCCTGATAGCAGTTTGTATTGTGCATATTTAGATTTTTTTTTTAAATTTAGCAAATTTTGCATCTGGCAACAAGTACAAAAATACAACCCGAAAAAAATCTCTGTTTAGCTTTATATTGTAAGCATCATTTATAAACTTGGGGAAATAATATTTTCTTATAATATGTTATTATATTTAGTTCATTACTGGTGAAATTCTAATCGAATGAAATAGTGACAACTAAGGAAACATTCAGAGTGAATCACTTACAAGGACAAATCGAATATAATTATTACACAACAGCAGGCCTAGAAACTCAGGCTATTTACTGGCTGAAATGTCAGTGGATTTTGGCATGTTGCCAAAGAAAACAAAAAAAGCAATGGAGACTTCCTGTCATTAGATATTAAGAATAAGGAAACATGATAAGTTGGTTAACTATCGTCAGTCAATTAATCTTCATGTTGTCCATATCCAACATAGCTAGGCCCTGTATAAATTACTGCTTATTATCAGCAAATATTGTTAGGCTGCCTTCAGTATCCTGCACACTAACTTATGTGTGTTGTGTTTCAGGAACATGCCAGTAAGAACTATCGTCAGTCAAATAATATTCATAGTTTCAATATCCAACATAGCTAGGCCCTGTATTAATTACTGCATATTACCAGCAAATATTGTTAGGCTGCCTTCATTAGCCTGCACACTAACTTATGTGTGTTTCTTAGTTCAGGAACATGCCAGTGAGAACGCTATTCTAGCCGGTAGATTTCCCAAGCAGAGGATTCTTTAGCGAGTAGCTAAAATCGTGAAATTCTCGGCCTACGATAAGAAAGTCAAGCTTTCGTGGAACATTTGCCGAAATGACATCACCGACCACCCGCTGTGATCCACCTTTTAAAGTGTCACCTGTTTGTACACACTCCTGTCTACCTAGCTTATAGCTTACAACAATAAGTCACATTTCTTCACGGCGCCCCCAATGACCTCTTCAGGTCATTCCCCACTTCCTCCTGATTCAAACGTTCCAAAACTTTGTAAGAACATGCTACCAATTGTTTTAAGCTTTAGGTAATTGTGTATGTACAGGAGAGTGGAAACTATCATCATTTGTAAATTACCCCACCATCGTGGTTTCATGATTTTTATTCTCTTGTGTCACAAGTTATAGAAAAAAGTTAATCGAATGACAGATTTGACTGACAGCTAGCCAACTCGCAGAGGTCATCACACAGGTGTGAAGAAAGCCATTCTACCGTACGCTATCTGAAAAAAATATTTGCAGTTGAGCGCTGTATCATGGCAACAGAGCGTCCTTCAATGTAAACCATATTTCATATTTCATATTTTGATTATAGGGCAATTCACCAGAGGCCCAGGCTATCAAACAGCAGTTGGCTCAGAAGTTACAGGAATTACAACAGAAGATAGAAAAAGCCCTAGCAACGCAGGTATGACGATGAATCATTTTAATATCATCATCGTATAGAAGAAAAAAATCGGAGCTATGCACACGTCCTGTTTGACTATTGAATCGAATTTGTGTTTACGTGCATCAGCTTTTTCATTATATTATAAAACACTCGAAGGTATCCACCTGAAAATTTAGTTTAAGACTTTGTCAGTTCAGGTTATTTTGGGAAGAGCAAAGATATTATTCACTCGAATTGGTTTTTGAACCATAGATGGCACGTGAATACAAGGCCCCCTGTGCCCTCCATTATACTATCTTAGCTATACTAGTAACCAGGTTTATCTTAATTGGCTTAAAGGCATTGAAGACTCGGCCCATACCACGTGCCGCCATCTGAAAAAGTTAACTTTCCGTGGCTTGCAAGTGAAGTTTTTTTTCGTGTCGCTACAAAATGCAGACAGTAATGAAACGTGATACCTTGTTATCTCTTATCTAGACCTGAGATGTCAAATCGCTGCTATGTACACTGTGTTGTGGGTATTGACCGCAGCTGCATGTACTGACTGTGCACTAGTGTCTAATTACCGACGGTAGTATTAAAGCCGTGTGTATTTTCTGGGATCGATGGTGGTGTCTAACACTTCTGTTACACCTCATTCGAAACTAGGTCAAGTTACTGGCATGAGACATTTCTTTGTGTGGGAGCCTTCACACCCTTTAAGCAAGGGTTCCCATGGTCCTGGAAATTTAACATGATCAAAGTCATGGAAAATTTAAAAAATCTAATTCCAATGCCTTTAAACACTGCCAAACCTTTACTTTGCTGTCGATCTATTACAAATTAAACAATTCGGTTTTGGCAATAAAGAAAATCTCAGCTGCAAGCCCATCTGTTGGCCGTGCAATGAATGATAAAGAGAAAGAGAAGTGTATAAGTGTGTGCTTTGTTTTTATTCTCCAATCTAGGTTGTTGACACTTTTATGGACCCACTTGGACCCCTGAACCACTTGGAGAAGGCTGCCAAAGCACCAGCAGGTATCATTAAACTGTTTCTCAACTTTTTTTTTGGGGGGGGGGTCATTTATGAAAGGTTGAGTAAGATACTCTAGTACTTCAGTAAGATATTTCAGTTCTATAACATTTTCTATGTGTGCTGGGTAATTTGTCTTGCCATCATAAATTCTCATGTTATAATTTGTGGCCATGGTTTGACAATGAGATGTTTCAAACCTTTTTTCTGGGACTTCTTTGGTTGTACCCAAAGACTGATTTGTTGAACTTCCCAATAGAGTCCACTGGTCTGGGGGACACGACAGAGGCCCTTCCTATAGAGCATCTAACCGAATAAACTCGTGAAATTGTATTCACATTTATGCAAATCAATGGAAGTCAATGCTGAAAGGAATCATCTCAAAAATGTAAAGCTAGGTGGATTCTGCTAGAATGCATTTTGGCACTATTTGTTCTGATTTACTTAACCGTTACGCCACTAGCTACAACTTCCAATTCACATCCTGCCCTCCCATTGGGATGACAAGAACCCATCCTGCCCCCAATGGGGAGGGCAGGATGTGAACTCCATGTGGTGACCTTCTGCGACTACCCCCAGTGGTTGTGGGGAGTTGGGGGAAGTTTGTGTTTGCAAACATATAAACCAGGTAACTTTTGGTATTTTATCGCAATGCAATTTGAAACAAGTGGAAAAGCCAGCCAAGTAGAGTAACCCCCACCACCCCCCCCCCCCATCACCATTGCAAAGTACTTTTGTCAATTTGGAAACGATGGGAGACCTTTTCTTCCTTAAAACATCAAGAACTGAATGGATTTTGCGTTATGGAAACGTGTCGGTTATTTATAGACCTACGGCCAGGGCATATATTTTACTACGCTGCAACTGTACTGAAACTTATAATGTAAGCACTGTAACAATCTCTTTCACGATAACCACAAATGTATTCACGTTTTTCTCTGGTTCCCAGATGAACCGAACCGTGAACGGACGTACGAAAGTAAGGCGACCATTTTCCTGAGACACGGAAAACAGATGGCCGATACCGCCAAGTCGGTCGCCGAGGCCGGCAGCTGCCCGGATAAGAAAGTAGTCGGAGAGCTCAATGCCACTGCCAACGACGTACGCTATAAGATAACGATAATAATAATTATAATTAAAAATTAGAAATAATCATGATTTTTATCTCGAAGCCAGATATGGATGATATTAAAATCCAATTCAAAAAGGAAAATGTGTGTTCATAGATTATCGTAGTTGGCTGCCTTAATTATTTTTGCTTTCCGCTGTTACATCTGTGCCTTCTACCGGGGGGGGGGGGGGGGGGGGGGGGGGGGGGGGGGGGGGGGGGGGGGGGGGGGGGGGGGGGGGGGGGGGGGGGGGGGGGGGGGGGGGG
>JAIPMN010007433.1:7749-25036 GCA_020650975.1 Apostichopus californicus
GGCCATCCATGCCACTACCCTACTTTTTTGCACACACCACTGGTGGAACCATCTGTACATCTCATATCTATGTTATTCGCTCCTTAGCATTTGAAAGAGCAAAATTCAAACTTAAAAAAAAACACCAAACCTAGTATAAGATGCAAATTAAGGGTATGAAGAACATAATTTGGTGGCGCTATACTGATACACTAAATTATCACCTGACAGATTTATAACTCGTTGCGCCCCGGAGGTTGCTGGAGTTGACGTTACTATTCCAGTCGCATTCGCTCTCGTAGAGAAACTGATTCAGGTCACCATTCTCCATGTACTCCACCACCATGCAGTAGGGTTCGTCGTCCGTGCAAGCCGCGAGGAGCTTTACGATGTTTGGATCTTTCAATTGTGACATTATCTTCATCTCCTTCATGAAGTCTGACCTGCAAACGTAAGGAAAGTGAAAGCACATTGCGATTTTGTTATCATATACTTGTAACATCCTGAGAAAAGTTGTTAACGAATGTGAGAGTGTTTATTAAGCTAAGATATGTTTTTGTACTCAAAACATCGGTGGTGACTGGCTGACTGCGGTTTCCTTTGTGCACTTGTTTCACATGCCACTGCTATCTTTGAACGTTGCAATCTGACTTTCAATGATACCTTTGAGGCATTGCTTTTGTTACAAAGAAAAAGTCGTTCAACATGCTAATTTAAGTTTCCCCCATGTTTGAACAAATTTTGGCATCAAATTGGGTGCATCTTCAGAAAAGTATTTTTGAAACTTTTAGGATATGTAGCACTTGGGCACAGTAAGTTAATCTTTAAAACATGTTAGTGTATTGACACATTCTTTCAATTCTTGAGGGTTTCTATGTGAGATTTTCTGGGTAGCCTTCCCCAATCTCTAGCTACCATACCAAACCCAACCACCCAGCAATCCTTCCACTACAAGCTACTATATTCCATCCCAGCAGGTGTATCATTAAGTCACATCTTAGTATAAGTGATGCACCTTGCATGCATAGTTAAAGTCCACCCTGCTCGCCCTCTGTCCCTCCTCCCCCCTCCCATTCCCCACCCCCCCCCCAATCTCCACTTTGTCTATTGTCTGTTTATCCTGTGGTTGACTGTATACTCTACACTGTATACTAGTACTGACCTCTCCTCCTTTCAGTATTAAATCAATTTGAATCTGCAGAACCAAACTGCTCTTGGCTGGACAGATTGGTGTCTTTATCTCTCGTTTCCTAGAATTTTCCCAATTCAGACAGGCCCAGACAGACAATAATGTTATAAATCAATCAGGATCCCTTATCACCATATCAAATCCATAGAACTCTCAAAATAGCTAGCAACAAGTGGCAAACAGGTCAAAGAGGAGAACCAATTCTAAGAAACATTCTTCATCCATCCATCCCCCTAAAGGAGCCTTTAATCTCTGAAACCACAGGAATGCCACTATACTTCTAACCACAATATAACTGATTTAGAAACAGAATTACAAGGCTTACCAACAGTTGAAGCTGCACTAATTGTTGGCATGGTAAGTGATAAGTTGTTGTATGAAGGGGTAAATAGCTTTTAATATTAATACTTCAAATCCTCCCCCCCCCCTTCACTAATCTCACCTCCCTCTCCCTATATCTCCATAGAAGATAAAGTCCAAAATGATCAGTCATCTTGTTCATCCCTTGTCTTTCAGTTTCATTACTAGGATCAAATTGGAAAGAAATACTCCCTACCCCTTCCCCCCCCCCTACCCCTTCCCCAATAACCTCCAAGAGGCCAGAATATCGAAATCACAGAAAATTCAACACCAATCAATGTCCCATCAGTTGTATTTGTAGCTGGTGAGTTTTCTTTAAAACTAACTTTTTTAGTCCAATAACATAGAATAACATAGAATAACATTGAATAACATAGAATAACATTGAATAACATAGGAAGTGTTTACTATACTGTAGGTGGTCACCTTTTTATATCTAATTTAGTTTTGAATATAAATCTGTAAAGTTTAACATAGCTATGATACTCGGAATTCGATGATCTTCAATAAGATGATCATCATCATGATCATCATCATCATAATCATCATCACTATCATCATCATCATTGTCAGAATCATGATCATCGCCATCATCATCATCATCATGATGTCAGAGTCTTCCACAACTTATTTATTATTGTTCAATGTTAATACACAATCTTACACTTCTAGCAACACTATAACAACAATAACAACGACAAACCAATATTCTTATAAACTTCCTATCAACAACAGACATCCTTAAGAAGATCAACTCCCAAACCCATCTGTACCTGACAAATTTGTCAAGCATTGACGACACCTCATGCTAACAGTTATACACCAGACCTGGACAGGTCAAATGTACTATTTGAAGTTTCGTTTGTCACACATGTATGTGGTATCTGCATTATCAAGGCTGTGTGTAAAGACTAGATAACCCCATCAGCCAGCCATCCTAATTGATTATCTTTGGTTATTTATAGGGATATATCTCCAGCAATTGAAAGTGCAAATGAAATGTCATGTGGACTGATAAATGTCACGCTGAATAGACGTCTAGATAACATATCGACATATCAAAGTTTGGTGCCTATGGTTTTATGAGGATCACTAACTTCTCCCAGTCAAAAAGAACCTATGAATAGTCCTCGGAAAGAAGGACGTTATTTCGTGTCACTTACAATCGAGATACAGAAAGATAATCCTAAATAGTTCTAAAAATTCTTAGAAAGTTCTTTAAACCCACTCCTTGGGAGATCAAACCATAGTCTTCAAGGTATTACAGTGAAGAACAAAAACCTGTCACAGACCAACGTAGAATATTTACGAGCTCTCAATTCCAAGTACAACCCTCACTGGCAAAATGTGCTTTAAATCATATTCTGACCATAATTTTTTTTTTTATCATTATTATTCTTTTACTTTATACAACCTGTTGTGAAGGCAGGCAGTTTTTAATACCCACAAAGAAACCCACTAGTATTAATAGACAAGTATCACAGGGACTATATATTCAAACAATGAAATAGTTTCAGACATGCCTCAAACAGTCTGTTCTCTGTATGAGATTGAAATTCTGTAAAATTGCTTTCCCTGGTGACCACTAAAGTAAAATGTTTATTGCTCCCTTAAGAAAACTCTTTGACTATTTCACAACTCAAAGATTAGTAATGTAATTGTAATCTCAAGTTCAAGTTTGCTCAGTGGTTTCTGCAAATCGTAGAGAGCCGGGCTGTAGGAAATGACATCTGAACAGATTTGGAAAGAGCAAAGCATAACTAGAAACACTGCATTAGCACTGCAAATACTATTAATGAAGCCTCATAGTATTAAGATAGATTTGTTCATCAAAGTACTTGTGTCACACCAATAACCAGTAAATCTTTCCCAGATCGGTTGCTACCAGTTTTGGGTCGCATTTGTACATAGCTCGGTAGTTAGTTGTCTTCAAATTTAGTTTGACTGTAATGTGATGTTCTAAATACAGGTAATATTAAAACTATCCTGTTATTAACATGCCAACAAGAATTATGTGCTCATATAATTTTACTGTAAAAATATCAGGGTACTGTTATTTTTATGAATATGAGTCATCCAAAATTTCAATGTTCTATATAAATATGACATATATTAATTATACATAAAATGAAGGGGTGGGGGTTTCCATACTTTTTTCCACTGTTGACCTCAACTGACCTTGACTTTCATGAAAAATACTACAGATCTGTTTACTCACCAACAGCAAGCTACACACCAAGTTTGAACTTCCTGCATCTTCTACTTCTTGAGATATTGTGTGAACAATGTTTTCAGGCTTTGACCCATGATTACCTCAAACGACATTTGACCAATACCAACAATAATCCCAAACCAGTTCTACATAAGGGGAACCTACATACCAAATATGAAATGTACCCCAGTTATCCTTCTGAAGTAAGAACGTGTACAAGCAAGTGTCACATGCACACACACACGTCAAACTTAAAAATCCAAAAATAAGGATATAGTATGACAAATAGTCGCATTTTTTAGGCCCCTTTTTTTAGGCCCCAGATTTGTTCTCTACAGCAAAAAGCACCAAAGTCAAGAAGGTGTTTGTCCAAAGAACCCACAAGAAAGTGACTTCATTGTGTTCATACTTCATATAAATGAATGGCAAAAGAATCAATCAATCAATCAATCAATAAATAAATAACGAACCTTGCATTCTTACAGGCATCCTTCCGCAGCATCTTGACTGCCACTAGGGTGCCGCCATGCTGCGAGGGCGTTTCTAGATTCATGTTGTTAGGGAGGTATTCCTCTAAATGTCTGGCTTCACACAAATGAACCTGTAGGAGAAAGTAATCCACTCAAATACTAACAATTTCCAAACTTTGGGATTCAGTTTTGCTTTAAATTGACAAGATAGATTTCATTTGCACTTTTGTTCCTTGTTATAACTAGTGTTCAAACGATTAACCTAATCGGAATCGGAATCGGCCCGATTATTGCATAATCGGAACATAATCGGAATCGGTAAAAATTACGTGGAATACCAGTTATGTCATACCGATTATTCAAAAACATATGGAAGGTGAAAATATCATGATTCAAAAACATGTGGAAGTTGAAAATATCAACTGATGTATTAGGTTTGTTCTTTAACTACGAAATATTAAAATAAAGACACCCCTCTAAACGTCTTTCACAATGTAATTTCATCAAATTAGGCTGCCAGGGTCGCCGATTTTGCTTCCCTCGTGGTTAGTGACTTCATATTTCTCGGCACAGTAAGCATGGCATCAATACCAATTCCGCGAATTAACGAATGTGCTGGACAGGGTCGGAAATAAGCGGGGACGACGGGCGATTCGCCCTCGCAAGTGCTAAAAAAGCCCTCCTAAAGCACAATTACGAGTGCGAAAAAGAAAATAAGAAAATCGCCCTCGTTATATCAGGTGTCTCTGATATTGCAGTTGCAGCGCGAATCGCGCAAACAGTTCTCACATCCCGCATCAAATTTGAAGCAGTGCGGGAGGGTCGCGCAAAATCACCGGGAAGTTCCCGTGGCATTACGGCCTCCGTCCGAGATGCATTTTCAGTACCAGCGAAAATAACCTAAAATCCCCACAAATCTCCGACCACATGGTAGCCTTACTTCACACTAAGTCAACTGCCTGGAAATCTTACCTTGCCATCTGTTTATTCGCTCTAGTTGTGTCGCAAATAAAAATAAAAATATCCATGGAAAGTGCAATCTTCGACCACATGTTAGCCTAACAACCACACTAAGTCAATGGGAAATGTAGCCTAACCATCGGTTTGCAAAAAAAAAAAATGCGTAGCTTAGTTTACAACTTTAAATTTGCTGGAAATCGGCATTTGTTTGGAAGGTACTGTATGTGCTATGTCTTATGGAGGGAATGTTATATTTTATATTGGAGTAGTTTCTAGTTGTTATTATTTCTATACATCAATCTGGTATTACATTTTAGAGTAATTTTAAACAAGTTACGATGGTACAATTTGCTTTTCAGTTTGATTGACCTAAGCTTACATTTACTAATTGAACCTGAATGGAGTTAAAAAGGTAACGAATAGGTATGTTTAATTTCAAGTTCGTAACATTTCTATTTGTTCATAAACGGTATAATACTGAAAATAAGTACAAAATAATGTCGGAATGAAGGCAATATGTAATTAAAATTTACACTTTGGTAAAGATTGAAGATGGATGGTTTGTCTGAGATACTTTTTGAGATGGATATTTTGAGTAACTATTCTTAGCCCATTTCGAGCCATTAACAGGTGACATTCACATCGAGGTGGATAGGCCATTCGCTTAGCACAGTGCTGACTAGGTAGGATGTCATATTTCCGTATTTTGGAAATTAAAAAAAAAAAACCTTTTTTTTTTCTTTCCGAGAAACTCCAGAGGTAATTTGGTACATACAAAAGGATACCTTAGAGCCTTGTATTACAACTAAGCAAAAGGAAACAGGGCAAAATCACAACAATAATTGTTTCTGTCAAACTTTATTGCCGATTTCGTATAAACGGGATATTTTCTCATTTTCAAATAATCGGAATCGGAATCGGAATCGGTACGATTATGAAAAAAATAATCGGTAATCGGTATTTTCTGTTATGCATAATCGTTTGAACACTAGTTATAACAATTAAACAACATGTACACAATTTGTTGTCACTAAACTTCCATGTTAATTATTTTTAAAGTTCCTTTTCAAGATGTATTAACTTTTTCTTGAATTGAACCTAACCAATTTGCCTAGCAAAGTGACAGTCAAAAATCTGATAAGTTTTTCCAAAACTCTGATATCTTTTTCCAAAAATCTGATAACTTTTTCCAAAAATCTGATAACTTTATCAGGGTTTCACGCATTGAAAGAGCACTTGTCGCATTGAACGTAGTAACGTGGCCCCAGTTACAGTACCCAGGTAACAGTGCCTAACCATTTTAAATTCCTGATATATGGCCAACTACAATATACTGCAGTAAAAACCTAGCAAAATGCAGGGAAATAACTTTGGGGTATGACGATGATACAAAAGCAAGGTTAATTATCTCAGGTCATTAACTCATTATCTCATTAACTCAGGTCATTAAGGTCATCAGGTCATTAACCCTGCACCATTATTTGCCCTTCCTTCTGTTGATGCTCTCATACTCCTTCCCATCTATAAGCTACTTAGTTTAGTTCTCTTTCGGTACGAGGAGAACAGTATCGTTTCTCCTGCCTCTCAACGGCCTGTTTATCTATCATCACATCTAGCGAATGCTATGCGCGTAAAACTGGATAAAACATCTTCATTAAAACTTGGGGAAGGTTATTTTTAAATCTCCTTTTATGAAGGGTGGTGAAGAAATGTCTTGAAGGATATGTGCTAGGGACATGCCTTAATAAATGAGGGACTCTGCAATTACATTCAACACTATATCTTCTGCTGTTACCTTTCACAGGGACAAATTTAGGTGACAAGAAACAGTCGACAGGGGGAATGAGTAACAAACAGCTTAAAGCGGACGGTTCTGCTTCATTAACTCTTTGGGTATCATGACGAGAAAAAAAAAAGACTGGAGCACAAAATATTGTTTCTGTTTGTTGCGCTGAGTGTCATGACAAATGCTGACACCATGCAAAGGTCACTTCCATCTTTCTGGTTGAGGAATGTTATTGATTATGATCATAACAATAGTAAAGTATTTGTTCAATTAAATCACCAAATTCTTTCTGGGCAAATACAAAAGCCTGTAACTATTGCATTGTCTTAAAGACCTTCAATAAATCATGAAATGTTATCTTAAGCTAACGTAACGTAATAAAATAAAACTAACATTCTAAGGATGGTAAAACTGCTCTTTCACGGAATGATTGGTATGTAAGAGGACAGGGTGGGTGGGGGGGGGGGGGGCAGGAGCAAGGTTAAAAATATGGATGATATCACTTAAATTGAGTAATGCATGGATTATTTATTAACAATATGGTTCATCTCAGCTGAAGCGAGAGGTGGAGATGGAGGGGGGGGGGGGACTGGGAGATACCATACTTTTTGTGAAAACCTTTTTGGACACATATTGTGAAATATATCTACAACACAGGATGTGTTGAAAGACATTAGTTATAACTGTAATACCATGTGTACCCTATAATCATTACCTTCTAAGTTGAAACCTCCTTCCACAGAAGTACACAAAGTGCTAACCATTGTATGATATAGGTTTTCTACAAAAAAGGTTTTTTTTTTATTTTTTTTTACTTTTTATCCTTCCATCAGATTCAGTGAAAGACTTTTAATTTTTTATCACAGTAAGATCTTACGATATGTTATAACACGGAGGGAGGTGAAACACGTGTAGATTCATTATTATAAATAATGAAACACTGTGACATGCCAAATATGGAAACCATATGATCAATCACATGACCCTGGTGTATAGTATGATGTATAACAGAGAGTCTACATATATACTCAACAGAGTGGTTTACGTTTGGTTGATTCAAACAAATTATTGATGAATGAAGAGATAATCAGTCCAAAAGTGTGAAATGACCTCGTCGTAATACGATTTACAGTAAGTCTAATGATGCTTCTTGAAGATGACGAATTGGGTTTATTTATGAGATAACGCTGATATGAATATAACACAACTGCATAATCCATACAAAATAAGCAGGTCATGGCTCTCAATAAGTTATGGTGTGCACTGCAATGGAAATGTTGAACTACTACATATATGCAGTGTGAAGTTGTAATATATATGCATGGTAGGGAATGAGCTGTGATAGGAAAGTAACTTGAGAAATTCCACATCAAGACTTAAAGTGACAACATAGTTTTTCAGACCATAACGGATAATCCTGAGAAAATATTCTTGTTATACGAAGTTTACAAGAAATTAGTGAAATTAAGCAAAATTAGCAAAAAAGTGAAATTAGCATCAAAACTTTGCAAAAATATGCGATGGGTATTTCATCATCCCGGCAAGATTTATCCCTGATTAATTGCATTCTTAAGGTTAGAAGAGAGATCTCATAGTCGACTCACCTCTCCAAACATGCCCTCTCCTAAGAGTTCCAAAAATGTCAGATTTTTCCGAGGAAACTCCGAACAGGGTAGATGGCTGTTGTTGAGTAACTCCATGCACTGGTTAGGTACACCATAGATGGTATTACCCGAAACTCCCTGAATATTCAACAGGTCCGTCTCTGCATAATGCTGTAGTAAGCTCTTGCCCCGAAGGCTGGCGTCCCCTGATATTTCAGGCTCGGCATACAGTCTGTCATATTCTGAAGCTGCAACGGCATCAGAAGTTTACAGAGAAGAAAAAAAAACACACTTGAGATTTCAAAGCATGTAGAAGCAATCTCTGAATTAACTCAGAAGCCTTCAGGGGGTGCTTATGTCTTTCGGGTCCTCCTCCTCCGCTCAGACAAAAATATTCAATAAACCATTTTTAATATTTCAAAAAACATTAAATTCATTATCGATCGAAGTGGAACATGTTAACATTAAGATAGTGTTCCGCATCAAAGGAATTGGTCTTTGACATACTGGAATATTATTGTACCCAATGTCAGAAACAGGCAACAGAATTGTAAAAATATTTATATTAAAATCCTGTAAGAAAAAAGAATTTAGTATTGTTGAGTAATGAATTTATTTCCTTCCCCCCCCACAAAACTAGCCTAACATAGATCTGAGCGCACACATATGTAGCCTACATGGTTAAAGCCGTCAGTGACACATATATTAAGTCAGCTCCAACAAACAACACAACATGGCAGAGAGAGAATAATGCTGATATGTGGAGATAGGGAGGTTACGAGTGAAGTCAATATAACCCACCATGTTTTTTATGACAACCAACCCGAATTTCCAGCTAAATCGAGTAACGGGGGGTGGGGGAGGTGTAACTGCAAAGGATTTAAATTGTTTCATCCTTGCTTACCCAAGTCTTCTTCATTTCCACTGTCCTCCTGACTGGTATCGATGACATGGTACTCTGGGGTGTCCCCGGGGTGAGTTATTTGGTAGGTGGGGTTGGTCCGGCTCTTGGCTTCACCATCGCAGAGCACACCGTTAGAGCCGCCGTTGGTCACCATCATGTTTTGGGCACTCCTGCCACCGTTGTACCAGATTGATGGCACCCTCCTCTTTAGACTCTTGTACTTCCTGCGATACACCACAAAGGACAAGGCAAAGATGACCACGAGTCCTAGCAGAATTCCTAGCACGATGGCGATGATGGCAAACTGGCCAGTAAAAAAGTTATATGTACCTGCAAATAAAAGGAGGAGGCATATCATCGGTAAGTTTCGTTGTAATTGGAATTTTTTTTTTTTATTACTTTGGTATGTGCCGGAGTAGTATGTACAATATAACCCTTAATTGAGGAAGACACAAAATACATTATATAATACATTTTCTACCTTCTTTTAAATAAGGTCCCAAACCTTCCTGGAAATTTGCTTAACAACTATATGTAGCACATTTTCATCTACTTCTATGTCTACTTTTGCAGTAGAAAACTAAAACAGACGAAATCAAATCAGGATTACCTTCTTCGACATCCTCGGGACCCTTCGCCGGTCCAGGGGGGCTGGTTGTATCCCCTGGCCTTCCTATCGGTGGCAAGTAGGCTGTGGAAGGGTCATCGGTGGCATATTCTCCTTCGGGTACCTCATCCGCTGGTGCTGTTAATATGGTACGACGGAGAGACAAGTACTTCATGAAACGAATGGTTCATATCATATTTGATGAGATATGGGTAACAACATTTAACAATCTATTAATATTGTCAGGCCCTTAATAAAGTATCATGACCGATATGTTTTGCCGCACGCGATTTCACAATGCACAGTGGGAAATCTCAGAGAATCACAGTCATAACCAGACGTCAAGTTTTAATAAAGCGGGAAGTTTCGTCCATTTCAGTCTTAAATGAGAGGGTATGATTTTTACCCTAGCTATGAACCTGCTAATTACAAAGAGTTCGTTCATCGGCCAATGCACCCCATCCCATCTCCTTTCGTTACACCATTGTTACATTGTTCGAAAAGACGAAATACTATTCAGGACTTATGGCTTCCAAAAATCTAGACCAGACCCACAGCTGTGAAGTAGGTCTGTAGACCACAGATTTCATACCAGGTATCCCAGTGAAAACCAAAACCTACTTAAACAGCAGACAGCCTATTTTGGTTCCGAACAAAGTATGTGGACGTAATCTTCAGACTGTTGTCAACAACCCTTTATCCTTCCAGATCGACAAAGAAACAGTTGCAAATGAGGGGGAACAGGGGAGAGGGAGGCCAGGGGAGAGGGCAAGGGAGAGGAGGGTAACCATGTTCTTACCCTTAGTTACTCTTCACACTACCTCCAGTCTGATAAAAGTCAATTCAAACATGGCATGTTTAAACCTAGTTGTAATACACATGATATAAAGAACAAAAATCTCAGTGTCCTTCTAGTACAATTGTTTTAGATTGTAATCCATGTCCCACCCCTCTTCCCATCCCCATTATTCACAAAGAAAAAGAAAGCAAAACCAGTTCAGTCTATAATACTAAACAAAGCTACAGTATAATCGGAAGTACATGAGCTATGCCTTTAGAGTTGAATAACATTTCTGAATGTACGGATACATTATCAACCTTTTAACGAACTTTCTATGTTTTTTTTAGCACCCACACGTTAGGTCATGAAGAGAGTAACAGGAAATGGAACAAGACAATTTTTGGACAAACTACTGCACATGACACATAAATTCTTTGTTGAAGTGACGGTAAAAATGTAGTTGATAATCAAGTGATTTGATGGAGCACAAGTAGTAATGAAGATGATATGAGCATACTATCACATTTTCAGCCACAAAACATTGAAAGACTGCCCAAGTATGAAACTATATGTCACATATTATCACACATGAATGATGACAATTGAAATGGCCTCCAAAATGCAGTTTCCAGAGACCAACATTTTCAGAATTTTAGGTAAGAATTCTGATGGTGATTTTTTAACCTTGTGCGAAACATTTCTGACAAATTATAATAAACCTCACTGCAACTATAATGAGATCATTATATTTGATAGAGTTTGATATTTAACGTGATTCTAGGATTAAAGCGCAAGATAAAAAGGATTTTCTTCTGGTTGAAAGTTTATTGCTGTGCAAAATCATTGAAATCTTTAGGTAAAAACCATATCCACATAGCATTTTGTAATGTGAAGAATTTTGCAAATTTTGTGTGATTTTGTAAATTATGTATCTGGCAACAGCAGAATGGATGATGTCATCAGGGCACTGCAGCTGAAAAATGTCTTTGTTTTTTTCGTTATTATTTTTCAATCATTTATCCACAAAGGAGGAGAACATTCCTACAAAGAAAGATGTTTTTTGTGAAATGAAATGAAAGTACATAGAACATTGAGAGTCTAAGCAAACATTCCTAATGTATCAGGTTTTATGAATAAAACAGGATGATCATCATAGCTTAAAGGGTGTGAACAGTCAGTTCCTACAGCTGCTGTCAATACCCACAGCACAGTGTATAAACGATACAGCAATGGACATCTCAGGTCCAGCTAAAGATAACAAAGTATCACGTTTCATTACTGTCTGCATTTTGTAGCGACACGAACAAAACATCACTTGCAAGCAACAGAGAGTTAACTTTTTCAGATGGCAGCACGCGGTTTGGGGCGAGTCTTCAATGCCTTTAAATAGAGGTTTTTGAAGAGTGTTTGTCCAGACGACACCACAGAGCTCCTTCTGGAGGTGTTGACGGTTCGGCAGTGAAAATATGTTCATTCAATCAACAATATCTCAAGTTAGGAGCAAAGATCTAAAAATGGGGTTTTCAACTAGCAGTATCGAACACTTTTCTTTTCCATATAAGTTTACACACTTGTTTGTCACCAGAAAATATTTAGTGAAAAAAAACACGATATGTTGTCTCTCTTCAATTGAAAATTAGAAAGGAGATGACATCAGCTGTAATATTTGACATGGATTCCCTTCTAGCAGGGCAGAAATACTCTCAGCAATTTACGAGAAGACGGAACTTTATTACAAATTATTCCCAAAGTGAGTTTACCAAGTAACCTCAAGGCACAGGAATGCAAAATAGTAAAAAAATACAATTAAAATGCAAATTAATATTTGTTATGAGTTAGGGTTGGGGGGTAACAAGAGAACTCTGCAACTAAATTTTTCACTACATATATACAAGTATGCTGATTATATCGTAAGGGAAGAGTGAAGGTGAATCTTGAGTGTGTGCGTCGGTGAACACTCCAAATCAACGAAAACTACCCATTCGTAAAACCGTCTGCGACAGAACCGTTACTGTTGCCTCTGTGTTATCATTAGCTAGTTATCATACACCCTACAAGTACCCACAGGGTGTAATTTCACTGTCCGCACTTTTGTGTGGCAGACTTCGGTTATAAATGTTCGTTTCTCATGAAAACTCTTTGGTTTCATTACATTTGTGTAGCTAATATCGGTACATCGTGAAAATCGATCTTACGATGCGATACCGATTAATAACTTATTCCCTGATTACGTGACTCATATAATCTGTATGTATGGCTAGTTTCAATCTTCTTTATGCTAAAATCAATGGTTAAAATAAGTCTCCATTTTCCAAACCCATTTCAATCTCAAAGTCATTCATTTATACACACTTGACACACAAATCGCGATAGCTAAAGGGGTACGATTCTTGAGATTTCAGCCTATATGACTGGTACTCTTGTTTTATAACACGTACAGAAGGACATCGCTTTATATCCACCGTCCGCCATCCCACAAGAAAACCCAAATCTAGTGTCCGAACCTTGATCAATGGTCAAAGTGATCTAAGTTTTACCTGTGTCTGAAAATTTATCAGTTTTGATTGTGTGTCGAATTTTGACTGCCTATAACAAAAAACTTAATTATAAAACATTCTCATCGATTAACCGGTGATGAACTTTGGTAAAAAGTTTTTGTCTCGAACCTGGCAAGACAGGAGGATCTGTCATGAATGGTGATTCGTCAGGATCTGGGACGTAATTCACTGCAAGCTCTGTGAAGAAGGAGAATGAACACAGACTGTGCTAGAAGCAAGGCATGCAAACAAGCAGAAGGAACAAGAAGCAGAGGAAATTGAGGAATGCCAATGATTGGGAAGGGTGGACACAAAAAAAAAAAAAAAAAAAAATCTACTCAGAAAAAGTTTCGGGAGAATCTTCTTCTCGTTATGACATGGAACCTAAAATTGTAAGCAATTTGAAATTGAGATATGAATGTGGATACTTGAAACAAAAGATTTGCCAGTTTTCATCAAAACATTTTTGGAAAAGATATCTGAGTTCATGGAAACAGCTATTAATTTTGTGCTTGGTTGCCATGGTGATTTATGATTGACCAATAAACCGACTGGTTAAGTATAAAATGAATGATTGATAGTGGACAAATGACCCTCGATTCAATGACTACTGATGAATTGACAAGCTTTCACAAGCACTCAAATAAAAAATTATTTGAAAACTGAATTGATGAATGAATTTAAATTTGGTAAGCGTATCTGCTCCGAATTCAAATTGATAAAAAAGTATCTTGTGGAAATGAAACTGTCGTTTTGTTGAATTTGATGGGAAACTAAATTTCAAGTGAAAACCTCAACCGCATTTAGACTGAACCCATCATTATTGAATGCACTGATGATGGATGGTTTGATGCCTACATGGACAGAATATAATTGAAATTGATAAGGGTACATGAAAATCGTAGAAGGCAACCGTTTTCACGCACTGTTAGAAATTAGAGGGACACAGATCTATCGGAAGTCTAGAATCATTGGCATTCCTGACATCTACAGGGAAAGTGTTATATGTGGTAATAGTGGTACAGAATACAAGGATGGGAAATGAATAAAGTAACAAAGAAAATAAGAAACAAAAGTAACAAATTTTATATTAATACCAGGTCCAAAGGCCACACGCAAGAACAATAGTACAAAACCACAATCTAAATACTGGAAGTGATCTACAAGCTAGTCTTCTTTCCACCCCTCCTAGACCCCAGCACTCACTTTCTATTCCACCATCACCTACCCAACCATTCACCAACCCTCCCCCCTCTCCCACTACAATGGACATGCATTACAGGCACATTTTAACCCTAGGTATCCAACTTAAGAGACATAAATCATTTGATCTCCCCTGACATCTTGCAAGACGACTTTTGATTTCCCTTGCAGGATCAAATTCTCAAACAGGAATGTGGTTCGGTTAGAATCCAAGGTGTACCTCCGATCACACCGGTTTATGGATGCATATACAACAATTCTATAGGCTATGATCCTGCTTGCTCTCTCGGGTGGGAACGTGACCCCATCATATCTATTATTAGAGTACAGCATTCAAGTACACCTACTGTAAGTCATAAACAAGCAAAGTGCAGTCACCCCCCCCCCACTCCCCGCACAAACGTGACATTACCAAGGTAGGAATCATGCAGTTATTAATGCATCAAACACATTCACGAGAGCTAACATCAGAGAGGAATTGACCAAAACAAAGGAATGCATAGATGCTCCAGCAAGTTCAACTCACTCGTACAAATTAACTGTGCTAAACCTCACAGTAACGTGCATATACACAAATTCTCAATAAGTGGGTAGGTTAGAAGGTCCCTAATTCCACTTTCCTCTAAACCCAACAAGTTTCCAGTTCAAGTAACACGTAACCTTCCACGTCTGTTCTCACAACAAAAATTCTCTCTACCACTCGGTTGATCGCCCAAACGTTCAAAGAAAGCATGAACCTACTTACCGGAGGTAAATGAGACTTCGCTTAACAGTATCCAACGACCCCTGTGGCGGAGCTTGACCTTCAAGTATCGGGCGACTCTTTGCTCCAGGTCCACCGTGATCCACCTCGCATCCGGGTGGAGCCTGTCTTGGTTTACGACTTTCCTGAGGACTTTGGGAGAATAGTGACCCGGCTCCACGCTGAACATGATCTCAATCGAGTAGAAGAGTTCTACGTTATTGGCGTAATAGTTATTGGTGTGGAGGCTGATGGTGGATAAGTTCCTCAGTGTATCAAACTCGAACAGAAAGACGGGATTCGGGTGAGTTATGTTCCTCCATCCGACCCACTCGTAACCCTGCGGTAGGTTTGAGGGGCTGAAACGGAAGTTTGAGCTCCCCAGGGTTCCGTCGGTGAGTTGTCCCAACCCTCCAGAGGTCCTGCCTTCAAACGTTTCACCGTCGTAAGGATCGTCCAGGAAGGCATACTCTCCTCTGGGATCCCCTACGGGAGCCGAATATGTCACAAGCCGGTCTGACGGAACAGGAAAATGAGCGGAGACGTTTATACTGACTTATATTAAAGCAGCATTTGCGTCCTTTTCTATGGTTTTTCTCAACCTCACTGATTCCATGATACCATCACAACATACATAACTATCTATATATCTATTCAAATCTTACTTCAAATGGTGGCATAAAAGTCGAAAAATTTACACATTTCAACTTTGTTTTTCTCCAAGATATTTTCCGTTGGGATCCAAATAAACCTCGCCCATAATATGATTATTTCAAAGCTACGAATGTCATTGGCCAATACGTAATACAACAACATGCTTGATTTGTGTAGATTGTCTATGGCAGTTGTACCCAGGGAGCTGTTCGAGTCCAGGTCGCTGGTTGTACTAAGTTACCAACTGGACGTTTTGAATCTATTTTTAGCAACGGTTCATAACTTAACCTGCATCTCTGATTGGTTGAATTCAAACTAGTGGGTTGGGGGAACTGTATGCTATTATCATTAAATGTGTAATTTGTCGGTGGACAGTATTCTCATTATCTGCAAATGTCCTTAATTACTAGCCAATTAACGCTTTTGGCAGGGAAAAAACTTGGCTAATATCTTTAGTTTGCTGTTTTGTGATTGGTATGTAAAAAACTTGGCTAACATCTTAGTTTGGTGTTTTGTGATTGATATATGTAAAAAACTCGATGGACTTGTCAAAAACGTGGAAAACGGCAACAAAACGCAAAATGCTGCTTTAATATTAAACTGCAGTAAACTTACCCTCCCATAAGCAACCATAGACCTCCAACCGTAGACAGACACTTTGAATGTGCTGGACCACTGGTAATATTCGCAACGCTTTGGCGATAATCGGTGGCCCGATGTGTATGGTGACCATAGAATGTGCATCGACATTGCCATCAAAAACCTGCATGAAAATGTATCAAATTAAATAGACTGAAATAAATCAATTATCATATCCAATCCTCACATTGTTTTGTTTGTGTGTAAGAGACCATCATTATCGATTCAGGAACAGAGAGTTACGGTTTTCATTTCGCTTACCAACTTTTTCATGTTTATGAATTGAGTTTTTATCTGATATAATACTAACCTTGTAAGTACAAAAAGGGCATTATAAGTGTTTGTATTTGACTTCCAGTTTGTCTTTACTACAGATTATTTTGCTATGACAAAACTATTTGCAATACAAACACACAAACACAAAAATTAAAACAGTATCAAACTTTGTGAGCCATTATGACTATTGTGATCATTGTGTGACATTTTCTAGATAAGAGAGGGCAAGGTAATATGTCTCAAAAACATACACTAATATTATATATGTTATGTTTAACTATAGATTCAATCATAAAATAATTCAAAAATTTGCTTATAAAGATATCACAAAGGATGCAACAGTGCTATACGGAGGTTAGGGGGGGGGGGGGGGGGGGGGGGGGG
>JAIPMN010007435.1:0-12578 GCA_020650975.1 Apostichopus californicus
TATATATAAGCCAAACAGACGACGCAGTGATTTCGTATCGAAATGATTTATTCACTTTCATGTGTACACTTCCAACAAAATATCATTCCTTGTCATACATCTTGCCTGATAAAACTTAACACTTTTATTAGCTCGGTACTTAAAAAGGAATAAAGACAGCAATTTGACATCTCACCTGCAGCTAAAAGTCGACTTTAGACGGGCTGTGTGTTTTTTTGTGCCTATTTAACAGTTTCAGAACTTAATGCCTTTAAATGGAATCAATCATTTTAACGCCTGCCATTTTTTTTTCAATTTCCCTTTCTTAGAGTTCCAATCAACAAATCGAGAGAGGCTGTTCCACGGGTTAAAATTGCCGTGAAGGGTAAGTGGGGCCGACAGGAAAAATCAATCGTCACGTGAGCAAAAAAAAAAGGTTACCACAGCAACCAAAATGGTGGTGCACTACGCAGTCAATTCAACAGACGCAACAATCTTAGTGACAGAATATACAATGGCGACAAGTAACGCTACTGAAGCGACAGTATTGTTGAAACGCAACGAACTTTTGGTGATATTCGAACTCATAGTTTCTGGACTGATCATTGTCGGTGCTTTGTTTGGAAACCTAGTCGTGGTGAATACCTTGTGGAGAAAGCGGAAAAATTTAACCAGAATGCATTTCTTCATCTACCATCTTTGCATTGCAGATATTATCACGGCGCTTTTTAGTCAGTTTCCTCTGTTCGTCTGGGATATCACTTTCTATTTTTACGGTCCAAATTTCGTTTGCAAACTTGTCAAGTTTTTCCAACTTTTCCCGATTTACCTTTCATCCTACATTCTCATTCTGACCGCGTTTGACCGTTACTTGGCGATCTGCCACCCGCTCTTGGGACTGAGGGGTAACCAGAAACTGCGCATGCGCACAATGGTCGTCTTGGCCTGGGTTTTATCCGCCATCTTTGCTACACCTCAGATGTACTTTTTTAGTCTGACGTATATTGAACAATACGGCGGCTGGAGCTGTTGGGTTGCCTTCAAGTCGTTGTTTGTAGCGAGATTATACGTGACATTCTTCACCCTGTTCATATACGCGATTCCAACTTTATTATTGGCTGTCATTTATGGTCAGATATGCTTAGCCGTCTGGCAAAATATGGGTAAAGCGACCGGTTATACCAAACCGAACAAACACGTCAGCAGGAGCCATAACGAATCTTGGGATGATGACGAGGAACAAAATGGCGTCGAAATGAAACGAGAGGCGAACAGTCACAGCAAGCAAGAGCGGCAGACGCCACTTTATCGCAGTCACACAGCCGAATCGAGGGTTAGCAGGGCTAAGATTAAAACCATCAAGATGACGCTCACCATAGTAACCGTGTATATCGTCTGCTGGAGTCCCTTCTTCTTTGCATTGGTGTGTGAAGTCTGGGACATACTGGTATTACATAGTAAGTATATATATAGTCATATATAGAACAACATCTTAACCTGTTAATTCAAAATAAGTCATCATTTACCATATAGCTAGATTCTTGTCAGCTTTTGATAAGAATCTACCGCCATTTATACATTTGAATGATCAAGTTTGTGTCTATCGCTTTGTTTACTAAATTCGTAACATTAATATTGTCCCAAGGCTTAAATATGGGACAGCGTTACTAGTCCTACTAAATTTTCGAGACGATACTGAGATACAATTACGACCACAGCCAGCCCTTCACCCTCTACCCCTCCCCCTCCCTCCATCCCTCTCCACCTCTCCCTCTCCCAACTTATCTTTTATCCGCTGTAATAGTATTACTAGCCAGTTCACAGATGTTACCACTTCAATAATTGCCTCAGAAATATTTTTTCTTTTTTTTCAAGTCCTTTTCTGACCTACTCAGTGTCTCATTGCAGCCCTGGCGAGAAGGGGTTTAGGGTGGCTACAACCCTGGGGCCCGGGGTCAATTATGGGGTCCGGAAAATATAGACAGGGCAAAGGAATAGTTTGGGATAAATAATAGTGTATTCTTATTTTCAAAAAAATGAAAAATGAAGACTGTAAAAAGGGGGCCCGCAGACACAGTTGTCCCTCGGGTCCACCGTGGCTCTAAATGCTCTGTTCAAATGATATGCATGTCGGACAGCCAGATCACGAGGAAAGCGCACAATGTTGAGAACGATATTTTTCTTTCTCTTACAGCTTGGGTTCGCACGCTATTCAATATTGTGGCCAACCTGAACAGTTGTACCAATCCATGGATATACCTCGTATTCAGTGGCAATGTCATCGGTGCTATCAAGGATCTGTTCTGGTACTGCCATGTCTGTCGTCACACCAATGAGAGGAATCACGTGGCCACTACGACAGCCCAAGGGGACGAACCGTCAAGTCGCTTTGTTCCATCCCCCGCTGGACCGAGGACTACATTTACCTCCACGACAGGAGCGGAACATAAGGTGGACAATAACGCTAATTCGGCATTTTGATCGACTACAGTAATACTAATTACGTAATGTGGAAATGACTACAAACACACTCTCAGATGTTTAGGTCTTAATCATAAATAAGTTTCACTATGACTGTACAGCCTGTGGATAATAAATACACCAGTGTAGGTTTATTGACGGATTATGATAAACTACTGAAAACGAAATAAGATCGACATGAGTGGGTACACCCCACACAGTTAACGTCGTAGGATTCCTTCTATCGACGCCAGTGGAATGACCCGATATCAGTCAAATATGGCTTCATTTCCAGAGATTTCTCGGTGGAAAAAAATAAGGCCATGTCATTTACGTACACCAGCAAAAAAATGGCAGCTTCCGGTCGAAGCAAACTGAATATTCATTAGCTGCTTGAAGCGGCTTCAATAATTTGTATAGTGTACATAATAGTGGAGCTGAACACGCAGAGTGTAGTCAACCAGTGACTGTGATTGGTGAATTGTGCTCGAATGAATATTCATTATATACGATCGGTTTGAAACCACCTTTTCTGTACAATTAGACATATTGGAAGGATAATGCGTTTCCATGGGGAAAAAAAGAACGAATTTCATCGCGTATGTCCTTCACAGCAGGAATATTTCCATTGGATATCAAGTTGTGAGCAAATATAATATAACAGTTGTGTGTTTGGAGGAAGAACGTGTGCTAAGTCAATAGACATACATAGATATACTTGGTACATAGTAGGGCTACTCAGGAGAATGTATGGGTTTTGGACAGTGAAGCTTAAAGGAGGGAGTTATGTCATGTTTCTTCTAACTTTTGCTCACACTTTACTACATTACAACCCACTATGTTCCACAACTTTTAATAAAATTGCTCATGGTGAAGGAATTTTGACAAAATAACTTCTTGATTAATTTGAAAATCACCTTTGACCTTTAAATATTTCATAACTTGACCTCAAGGTATAAGTCACGTGTTCGTGTAGGCCACCAGCTCTTCCTTCCAAACATGGGAAGATTGAATTGGGTGAAAGGGCGGCCAGTTATCTGGGGGTGCATTTAAGCAATTTACATTATTATGGTGTACAGCCCTGCAAACACTAATAGAAGACCCCCGCCCCCAGGGTTCCGCAGACCACAGACTGAGAAGTATATATTTTCCCAGTTCAATGACCGGCTGGAATTGATCCCCAAACATCATCGTCGTCATCGTCATTTTCATCATCACCACCATCATCATCGTCTTCATCGTCATCGTCGTCGTCGTCATCATCACCGTCATCATCATCATCATCATCATCTTATACATCGTCGTCGTCATTGTCATCGTCATCATCGTCGTCGTCGTCATCATCGTCGTCCTCGTCATCATCGTCGTCGTTATCATCACCATCATCATAATCATCGTCGTCGTCATCGTCATTCTCATCGTCATCGTCGTCGTCGTCGTCATCGTCGTTATCATCACCATCATCATCATAATCATCGTCGTCGTCATTGTCAACGTCATCATCGTCGTCGTCATCATCATCATCATCATCATCATCATCACATGGCACACATACCCAATGTAAAGGGCGGACTACTGCTGAGAGTATAGACCTATAAGTTTCATCAAATAACTTCGTGTTCAGTCTCCATTTCCTAACTTGATTGATTGCTCTGAAATGTTTAGATCAGACAAAGATATTCAATTTCGAAGTATTGCAGTACTTTAACGCATGCGCTAGTGTCTCTATTCATCCGTTTCTGTTGAATATTCATAGCACAAGTCTTGTTTACATTGCCAGTGAGACCGGACGCTTTCCAACTGCGAAGACTAAACATAATTTAATGATCGTAACGTAAAAGACGGCTTTTTACATGCATGTATTCAGCTGTCGGTGGATCTAGCCATGAATTTCAGGTAAATCCCGATCTACAATTACCTTTCTAAAGTTATATATTGTCATGTAAACTTACCATGCCAGTGCACGTGTAGACTCTGCATACATATAATTACACATTATTACGTAGGGTAGTGATTACGCGAAAACACCAATACACGTTGTGACATGCATTTAAGTATATAGTAGACAGTACAGCAATATGATGAATATTAAGCTACTAGAGGTCAAAAACATGTCATAGCGCATGCGAATAGGTGTTGCGATTTAATAGGAAGAGTTGTATAATATACGGTTATAATCACTACAAATGCTTTGATTCATCCGGAAATAGTTTGAGAAGTCTAAATCGTGGCATTATGATTTTGGTTGACTTTTATCAGTCACTGCAAAGACAATTAAATCTTTAGGAAAGGTATTGTTTAGTCAACGTTGTATTTATCATAGCATAATCACCAATCAAAAAAAATCGAATACTGCCTATTCCATGCAACTTTCGATCATGAAAATCCATTTAATAATTATAAAAAATCATATTTCATGGAAACCAAATTGACTGAAATATGAAACAAGACGTAAAACAGTAGCTCTGGTATACCATTTAACTAAGAATATTAGACCAAAATGAGAATTGTTTCTTCAGCTGTTAGCACCGATTAATTAAGATTTGTACTTGAAACACGTGTTAAATAGTTCACACCATGCCACCATGTTTTCTCTGATACATTTTCAGCGCTTTGCATGGAGGTTTAGCAAAGTTCATTACAAATACAAACACGTGTAATGTATAAACGTTTGTACCATACATGTTTGTATTTATATTTGATAACCTTCATAACTTTGAAATACCAGGAAGCTGCCCAAGTATAACAGCTCCCTGGAAATACAATTAATCAAATGTAGTGCATTGGGTACACGTACAATTGTCACATGGTTATGCTGCGGTTTTATTATGGTTTTTAAAGAGGAAAATCATTGGTGGATGACGTCATTATAACTGCATATTGTCAAATTATTTCTATCATGATAGGTATTCATGTTCCTTCCTTGATATATCTCGAAAGCAAAATTAACCAACACGTCTTTTAACGAGGCTATAAATAAAAAGATAGGTAGAATAAAACAATGAAGAAAAAACATATTTAATTGTAGAGATGTATTAAGAAAGTGATCAAATACGAGGCGGTGTATTCGGGTTTCCTCTATAGTAGGACCAAACTTAACAAAAGTTAACTTTGCCAAGCGGGTCATTTCTCGGTCTATAGTAAAGTAGGTTGGTTCGCTTCCAGTAGCGGAATCTGAGACGAAAATTAAAAAAACCAAAGAGACTGAATTTATCGATTATGGTTCGGTTGAGGTTAATTACACAGGAGAACTGTGGAGAAATACTGCCTCTATTTCATCCTAGTCAACGCTAAAAGACATTGTAGATCTCTAGGCTAGTAATTCGAATCATAAGTAAAAAAAACTCCAACCTTTATTAGAATCAAAACTCAGTAAGAATGAGAATAAAGTTAACATAGCGTAGATGTAGGCTATAGACGAAATAATAACCCTTAGAGCAATATTACAACATATGACCCAATCTTGACACATGAAATAACATGACTTGGGCGAGGGAAACGAGGTTTCTAAAGGACCTCCCTAACGGAAGACATTTCCGTGGTATTATTTTCGAGGAGTTTTACGGAATGTACAAATATTTTCTACGGGAGTTCGAGCGCGCCATTATATACTACATTGTTCGGTCGGTCTCTTCCGACATTTGAAGAGTATATATTATACTGATTGGACAAATTATCAACATAAATGTGTACATAGATTGAACGTAATTACTTTTATACAAGTATATGGAGAGAATATGGAGAGAATTCCCGTTGCGGTTGGACGAAACAGTCCACGTGGACAATGTCTGAAGTTTTGATTGGTCAATATATGTTTCTTTGAAAACAAGGATACAAATTTATCAAATATGTTAAGAGTTCTTGGAAATTCTACACTTCTTCAGTCGGAGCAAAAAGTTGCAAGAAGTAGAAATGAAAGAACTAAAAGCTGTCGAATTTATCCACAGAATTTTCATTTGATCATAGGCTATTTAGAGAAAATTGCTTATTTTCGATCTCACTTTCCCACTGTTCTGTTCCAACCCCGCCCTTACCATCCGCCCACCTCCCCTCCCTTCCCGTGGAATCAAACCCTGTGATATCAGTGTCATACACAATTAATAGCCGCATACATTTGTTTCCTGTTTCAATATTTATAAACGCACTTCAACAACCATGTATCACACAAATATATGTATACCTATATTGTGCATGTACTACTCATACGGAAATTTCTATTAACAGCTTTTCTACGAAATTGACTCATCAGTTTCTGATGATACAAACTATTTTTGATCCATGTTATCTACAGTAGCGTTTGCAAAGGGGGTGGGGTGGCATGGCAGGTTTCCTTTTTGAAAATTTGTGAATGATTCATAACCACAACTTTGCTCTTAGACCTAATTATAGCGTTAATTTATAGTCAAACCAGGGAGTTGTTATGGAACAACTCCCTGGTCAAACTATATGCATCAGAATGCACCATTTGGCCTCATAAACTCTGAAATTTCTTTTGGCCCCCAGAATCCCCCCCCCCCACCTCTACATGGGTGTCACATTTAACGACTTCATAGACAAGTTGGATCCCCTACTGCCCGTCCGTACAGGTTCATGCCCCTTCCTTAATCAGTAGGGGAGGGGTGGTGGAATTTGAAATTCATGTGAAAATAATGAAACTGTTTATAATTATTAAAAATGTTGTTATCACAATAAATCGATTTAATCTGGAACCTTTTCCATTTTGGTTCAAATCCATTATTTGAACAGATTATTCCTATAGAAGCTCAATCATTTTTTTAACATATAAATCTGTTGATTATGGGTTATATATACATAGAGTTGTGGTACAGATCTATACAGGATACGTTACTAGCTATATCAGAAACCGTCAGTTGTCCCTATATCCATCAGATTGTTGGACGATTTATTTGCACTGTTTTTTTTTAATCGTTTGCACCTGTACAATCAAGTAATGATAAACGTACTCTGTGTAAAGCACGGTACCTGGTAGACACATACATCGAATCGTTATTAACGTCCATTAGTGGCGTTGTTTATTGGGCAGATGTTGCGTGACACTCGCGTTACAATAATTAGTCATATATGTACGAGAATAAACTGCAGTGAATTATTTAGGTTGCATTATTACCAAATTTATGATTGCTGTCATCATTAAAATATTAATAATAGATTAATATATCGTATGCAGTATTGCTCGTTTACATGTTGAACTAACCAGCACTCGTCATTGAGTGATGGAATTTCCCAGATTATATATTGCCCATTGCCAGATACGTTCTTGCATAAGATGAGGATTAAATAAATCTCGCTACATCCAGACAAATATGCTGGAAAAAAAACCTTGTTTGAGGAAAGAATTCTGGAGTAGCTCAAGGAACGTTACAATCGAATAAACTGTTTGGGTAATATGCAGATCAAAACGAGGAAATTCATGCAGGCACTAAAAAATTACTATACTGGATAACTCCACCCCACACCCCTCCCCCTCCCAAAAGACCCCCACCCCTCCAAACAGATTAAAGTTGTTTGGCAGGAAGTTTGTCTTGAAGAACAAAAAGGGGGAACAGGATTATCACGTTATATGTTTGGTTCATATATCATAAAGAATACCTCCATAAATGTATACGTGTACCGGTTGCGCGAATTTCTAATGGAAACATTACTCTCGGCTAGTTACATTCATTCAATATGAAGTTTCTATTAAGTTGGAATCTTCTAATTAATTACCTAAAATTAATTCGAGTAGATTTATTTCTTTTGTGTTGGTGAATTATATCGAAGCTCCTTTAGCAAGGAACCAAACATCATCTGCAGAGATCACCAATATTGAACCCCAAAATATTCAGCAGACTAAAAATTGCCAAAAGTTTTAAAAAGTATTTTCTTTCATGCTCTGACTCTCCAAATTATCCAGGCAGTGATTTGGAGTGTTCAACTAGACAATTGAATGTCTCAGTGAGAACAAATGTTTTGTGGTGGGGTGCGAGGGGGGAGGGGTGTAATACATCTCGAAGTTTCAGCGTGTGTGACCATTATCATTCTCTTTCTAGCATATTTAGGGTCGACATTTGACCTTTAAATATTGAACACTCGTTTGCTCAATTGGCAGTCTAACCTCTTACTTTATTTACTTCCTAGCGAGAAACTTTCTTTTTGGAATCTGTTTCTCTCTTTGAGATTCAACGTTTAGTTTTTCTTTATTTCTTTATTTCTTCTTTTCTATTTTATCTTGTTTTTGTGTAGAAATACATGTTATAGATTGTTTTCTATCGTGCTATAGAGACTGCACAAAATTAGATCAACAAAACACTAAGTTTGTGATACTAAGTTCCTTGTCAAATTTTTCAACATTTTGCCAAGTTTAGTTAAAGTGAGTAAATAAAGGCGTTGGGTTGAACGGGAGAGGAAAAAAGAACTTGTCACGAATTAAGGTAAAAAATAACACGAAATTGTAACTGCAATATGTGTTAAAGACCTTCGCGAATAAAAATGTACATAGTTTTGGTGTATTTTTCAACGTAAATATAAATGATTGTATCGTAAGGCTTAAAAAAAATCTGTAATAAAGTGTGACACTTACAAATATTTTAAATGCTACGGTAAATTTTCTGTCGTTTTTTGTAAGATTTTTGTTTGTGTAATAAAATCCAGTTGCTTTTCATCATACATTTTCACTGTACTTAGTAATTTCTACTTTGTTCATTTGCCAATGGAATGTCGTGGGGGAGGGGCCGGGGGGCGCCGTATGATTTGTGATTATTAAAGACGCACGTTCTGAAACCTAAAGCTTTACTTCATGCTTTCCGTAATTAAGGAACATGATCGTGTTCTATGAAGAATCTATGGTGACGTCAGTTGTTATTGCCCAATCATCTTTTGGCTTTGTACCAACATTCATTTTTCGATGGACTTGATTCGTCCCTTTCCGAGGGTTCCAGAATTTATATTCAATTTTTCATCTGGCTTGTACTTCTAATAATAAGATGTCTGATGGTTTGGACTTACATGGCTTTTACAAGTTTCCATACCATCACCGATTTAGATTTTGAGGTAGAAGAGGTGGATGTTTAAGGCATTACTTTCCAAGTTTATATACTTATGCTTTTGTCGCATAATATTTCCACATTTCGCCAAAGAGTCAGTATTTAAAATGCTTTACAATCGCGTTATCGGTCGTTTATTTGGTCTCATCAGCAAAAGTCTAAAGTAGGCTACGTGATACCCTATTTATCCGAAAAGAAACAACACCGCATCCTAATTGACTCGTCCAGTAAGATTTACACATGAACTATACAACCCGAAGCAAACGTTAACAGAAATCGATTTAAGCCGGCAGAAATTGGATGAACATTTCCAATGTATGGCCTATAGCTTCGCAGAAGTTATGTCTGCAGCAGTCCTGCGAAGATGAATAATTCATTGGAATTACAAATTTCGTTTGTTACGAGTTTTACTTGCTAATATGTGTCATTTGAGGAACTGGTGAGGAAACAGTTACGAGGTTCAACTCTCTAATGTGTTTTTGTTTTGTATTTTGTTTGTGTGTCTAATTTGGCGTTCCATAAACCTACAACTTCTGTAAGAGGTACCATACCACAATTATTGTGCACATCCATTAAAAAAAAAACTGTTCCCGGAAAAAGAGCCCTTAAATGACCCTTTGAAGTGATTATTTGACGTATTTTCAGATATCATTGTTTTTTATTATTATTTGTTTGTTAACGAGCATACTAAAAAAAATGTATATTGTTTAACAAAAAGGAGCATTTGAAAGTGATTTAAAACAATTAGAAATTCTTTGGTTTAAATTTGGAGATTACTCCAGAACGGAACAGTCGAACTTCTACAGTTTCTTCTGGTTCGAAGATATGAGATGTCATTGTTAGTGAATTTGCAAGAGCCGAGCAATTGGTTATCCTAGGCCTATAATGAGTAGGATATCTTAGTTAAAAACTTTTGCCTATAAAGTATAGGAAACGTAAGTTAACTCAACTTCTAGAAACACGATAACATGATCAGATATGCTTTATGCAATAGAAATATGTGGGTGGAAATATGAACATATTCTGTATTTCACTGACAGAAATTTTTGCAAATTATATGAAAATAAAATACGGCTATACAGTGACCTATTGTTGAGGTACTAAAATAATAAATAAAATTTTAAAAATCAAACAAACAACAACAACGAAAGAAATCTTAAACAGCTAAATAAATGAAGCCATTATTGTGTGTTACGTTTGGCCCATACTTAAAGTAACTTCTACGACATGGGAAATTGGTAATCACTCCCAGAACCCCTTATTTTTTATTTATTTTTGGCTATGAGGATTTCAAAGCACATGACACATACATAATTCAAGTATAGAAGATAATATTTACCAAGGGTAACCATGAATTTATTTTGCCTAATAATTTTGTTGTTGTTGATGATACTCTATGCCGAAATCTCAATATCTAATGCGACATCAGCTTCTTTTTGATGCGATGTTATCAATAATTCAATAGTTCCATGCAGCTGATATATGGACAATATTGGAGGCGACATGTTTTTGCCTAACGAAATTGACATACCGCTGAAGGTATAATTCAGCTCGGTTTGACATCAGTAGGGAAAAATATCGCGTTGTATTAAAGTATTTGCCCATATAAGGAATTTCATCCCACAAAAAAAAGGAAGATTAAACCGAAGGACATCTCAAGTTTAACATATATAATTCTAAATATTGCAAAACCTTCAGAATTTGTATTTTTACTTCCATTCCATATTTAATAATTCAGGCGTTATGAAACAGATAAAAGGTTGTGGGGGTGAAATTGTCTGTAGAAAGAGACATAACTTCGTAGTATGTGCAGGCCCGTGTGCACAGTTTGCCTTGGGGGGGGGGGGTGGAGGGGGCACAATGTTGGCTAATGTCCGTCATGGGGTGGAGGGAGGGGGGAAGGTTCTAAGTGGAGAGGTGTAAGGGAGATGTTGACAGCGTATACACAACTTTGCGTGCGTGTGTTATAATGTAAGCCTTTTTGGAAGAAAGTAATATTTTTTTGCCCCACCAACATCAACAGAGGCCCCATGAACTGACCGATATTGACAGCATCTGTATCAGGTTGGTTGAGAATGTACAAGAAAATTTACAAACGTATATTGAGAATAAATTCAAAATGAAATCGAAATTTAAGAAACAAGATAAAAAGCAACACTTTTCCGGATACTTTTCATAAAAGAAAGGTTGATTATGAAACAATCATCATTGTTTCGTCGCCAGACACTTTTTTCCATATAATATTAACCACACGCAAAACTAACTCGAAACGTTTCAATTTATTTCAGTGTCTCTTTATTCTGCCATTAATTGAATTGAAAGATACCAAATCAAAGCAAATGAACTGCAGTTTTATATCTATGCTACAAGTCCAATGAAATCCATCCAATCTAATTTAATACCAAATTTAACTTACAAAAAGAAACTGCTAATTGAACATGTTTCCGAATCGCTTCTGCATTCAGCTTTGATTGCGGTCCTTCGGTGTTCTCTGAACAGAGCTCCAACACCCACCCCCCCCCCACCCACCCCCCCCCCCTCCCCACACACACATACTCTCGTCACCTCACCCATTACCCACTCCAACATTGGCATCGCCGATTGTCTGGCCGAAATGTTGAAAATGTTAGCAGCATTTTTTACGCAACTCCACATACGCCTCTTAAAATGTTGTCACACAGACAGACAGACAGACAGACGGACAGACAGACAGACAGACAGACAGAAGGATTAAACAGTAGCTGTATACGGGTTGTGTATATATTGATGTACTCATAGAACGATGGAGCAAGTGTACAGGTGCTTCTGTCTGTGGCAATTAAATCAACACGAGAAAGGGAAATTAAAGTCTACAAATTGAGTATTACAACGCCGAAGGATATAGTAAACTTACATCATAAATGTAATTTCTAGTGTGTATTTACAAGGGGAGGAATATTAACGGTTAGGAAAACGGAAGGGTATAGATTTAGAGAACTGAGAAACATAGTTTTTGTTTCTTCCACGTCGGCATACGAGATCAGTTTAGCTCATATTATGCGATTAAAACAAACATTAACCAAAAGAGGACAGCCCCCCCCCCCCCCCCCCCCCCCC
>JAIPMN010007435.1:18746-29339 GCA_020650975.1 Apostichopus californicus
AGTCCTTTACTTTGTTAAGCCTGTATTGGCTTTTCAAATGACTTCCCTCCACATTTATCTATTTATTATCTGTGGAAAATCAAAAAATAAGCAATAAACAATCTTCTGGACCATTCAAATATAATGTGTGCTAAAAGTGACGGCAGCCGGGACTGTATGGTCACTTATAATTATACTGCACGGTAATATATATACATATATATATGTATACAACTTTATCGATAAAAGTACAGACCAACAGGTCGATGACAGTACAACCCGAAGCTATATACGAAGCTTTAAAAAGAAGTGCTTGGGTATCAGGTTTATGCATGAAGCATAAATATTGTAATGTACTGACAAACCAAGGACATTTATCTTTTACTCATTTATGGCCAAATAGACTTTTCTTATATCTTTGTAGATTTATTGTGTTTGACTGGAAGCTAGTTTGTCTATTTTTTAAAGCTTTGTAATGAGTTTGAAGGGTAAGGAGACTACCACCAATGGGCTTACTTGGATATTTACTAGGCTATATATTGACGAATATTTTACTTCATGCCAATCAGCACCGCACTATATAATATAATAGATCGAACGGACGGGAGGCAGTGGGTGAACTGGTGGGGTGAGTTGAGGGGACTTGGACAGTTACCCCATCCGCCTAATCGATAATCTGGCAATTTACTCGAATGATTGTAATTATGCATTGTTGATGATAAGGCTACCATACAAACAAGACCATCCGCTTTAACATATTCAGAGACTGAAAAAAATTACTCCCGATAAACATTCCATCTACCTCAAATTTAAATTCACAAGGCCAAAATGGCAGTGAACAAATTGTTCTTCGTCGTTTAACATGAATATTAGTTTTGAAGATAACCTTGACTTAGCCAAAATGTCCATAAAAGAGGTGATTAGAAAAGTAAAACTAAGAAGGAACATTTCTCTGTTCCATCTGACGTGTCTGAAAGACATTAAGTTACTCTCGGTTCGTAACACATAATGATCATTATGTCACTCACATTCCTTACTTTACTATACTTTACTTGTATACTACATTATTTTGTGACAGCCTTGGCGCCCTACAGCACAACATTCGCACGTAACCATGGTAACACTTGAAGTGTGAATCAGAACCCAGTCGATCTGGGGCAGCGTATGCACTATGAGGTTGTGTGGGGTGTCCCGTCTGCTTTACACAGAATATAACCTACGTGTATATTTAGTTGAAGGGGTGGGGAGGCGGTCCATATTCACATACAGATCAGGTTAAAATTAATGTAGTATTTTGGAAGAAAGGCTGCTTTGGAGACTGCGCTAAAGGAACTATGGTTCTTAATAGTTAAGAATACAATAATTAGCGATGGTTATTAACACTGGTTATTCTACGTTTATTCTAAAAAATATCGTTAAACTGGTTGTTGATTGAAATTGTATGGTTTAGCTATTTTCCTTTCACTGAATTTGCAGCTCTGTTGTGTCTCATTTTTTGAGAAATGAGATACCGACTTTGGTTCGCGAGCCTCTTATTAAAATGTTTTATTATTTTTCGAACAGTAATATAGCAAAACAAAAAAGGGGAAATGTACTATAGGGCTATTAGCTAGTTCTTCTGTTTACACACTAAATAGAACCACGCTACCACGTGACAAACAATTAACACAGCGGTGTAATCAAAGGACGTAATCTTTACATTGTCCAGATTTATGTATATCTGTGCAATGTCACAGCTGCTTAGCAGACGAGAACCTTATTCTTATATCAATACATGTGGTTTTGCGAGTGGCGACGGTGGACCGCTCAGTGTAGAGTTCCTCTAGAAAGCAACTCTAGCTCAGTGGGAGCTCGTCTGTACTATACAGTGCTCTCGCGCTATAGGATATAATCAGAGTAGCAGCTCCCTGGTATAATTATGTTGAAAAAAGAATGTCTTACCAATGTGTAAAACATACATTTTCTAAACCACTTGGCGATTACTACATTCCATGTGAAGAGAAACTGAACAATTTCGCAAAACAAGACTTAACATAGAAATGTTATCTTAATATACATGGGAAAGACCCTCCTCACCACCCCTCATCCCCGACCCACACTCCCACCCCGCCGAAGACAACACAACAACACAATTCCTTGATTTAAGTTCGGTTGGAACACCATGGGTGTTTTTATTTGGTTTAAAAATGTCGTAAAATGTGTTTTTTTTTACCGAGACACCACTCCTCGTCACCTGCAGCTTCCTCACAATTTAGATAACAGGACAGGTGCATGGCCAAAACATTATTTGCAATGACATGATTTTGCCTTTCTGGAGTAGGAATTGTAGCTGTATGTTTTAAATTACTAAAATTATGCCACTTTGCGTGTGTTTTGTTTGTAGATCCAGTCCAAGAGAGGGAGGAAGTATATTAACCCGGAAGTGAGTGTTGACCCGGAAGTGAGTGTTGACGTCAGAGTGCGCAAACAGCATGGAGACGCGCGAGTATCGTCACTTGTGTAAGCAGAGTTTTGCCTCATGTTACGGGTGCTAAAACACTTTACTGACTTCTTGCTGAAAAAAGAGCGGTTTTATGTTCACACATAATATGGATGCCCGTTAATCTAACCATTGGTTCTAGGCCTATGTTATCCATTTCGCTGTTCAGACGGAACCAATTCTGAATCGTTCGTTCCAATTAAAACAATTTTGTGTCCCACACATTTAGTATAAAAACGGCTTTCAACAGCACGCAAACCATTTCAGTCTTTAAATTTCATCGTTCTTTCAATTTATCGCATAAACATTTTGGGGGAATTATATCGGCTATATTGGGAGTTATGCCTACTCGTACCTACGGGAATAAAGAGGGCGCTGTGTACATTTATGATAGCTCTCTTGCTCATTTAGTGATACCCTTTGCCTCTTGTTTGGTCGTCCATTTCTCTGTGGTTTGCTAATAAACATTCTTTCATTTAAACTGTTTAGGAACAACTTAGGAACTTTCTGTGTCCTGTTTAGGAACGTCCATCAAGAATAAACATATTGATATTGATATCATTTAAACATATAAAAGTATTAAATATTCCATATGGTATCTTTCGATACATTTCTGCAGTTTAATTCTGTATATAGTTTAACGACAACGAGTTCTCTCTGTAAGGTAATAAAGTGTAATGTACAGTATAAATACTGAAGTATATGTATACGTGCGAATCTGGCAATAATCATCCATAAATTTATCATCCTTCTCTCAAAGGTTTTGTACAATTTTTCTTTTATAATTGGTATAAATTATGATGATAAATATGTCAAATTCATATATATTAATTCTATAATTATGGTTATTAAAGTCAAGATTATTGCAATTAAATCTCGAACGTTCGCACAGCTTTTTTTTTATTATTTATTTACCTTTTTCCTCCAAAACCACCTGCCGTTACAAATGCGATTACATTGTAAAATTTGTTGGTCATTTCAAATTTAACTATTGTCAAATATTTTCTAATATCATCATCATAACGTTTTTTTTTTTCCTTTTTCTTTTTTGAAATAAAGGACATGCCAGCTGTTAAAACACTTTGCTCGCGTTATTCTGTTCATCAATCCAAATTGACATTAACGCGAAAACCAACAAGCCCGGATGCAACTTAAACCGCAGTGACTGAGTATAAACTTTGCTTTTAATATGTAACCAGCGCACCCGCGGGTGAAAGACGAATCAGATGAAATTGTCAGCTGGTCAGTTTTCGCTTTTATTACAATAGCCTTTTAAGTTGATGTCGATAATTTTCTATATTTATGCTTACAATTTATACTTCTTTCGTCAGTCTAGAATAAATTGTCTCCTAGGCTATCCATTTAAATCCATCCCATAACAGTTTCGTTATTTTGATCATTTGTAATAATTATTGGTAAGTTTGACCATGGAGCTCTTAACGGTAATAGCTCCATGGTTTGACAAACTTACAAAAACATATGGAAAATTAGTTAGGAATATCGATGACCAACGTGTAAGCTGTCCAGTGAGGGGTAGGGTCTGGCTATCCAAAGGGTTTCAGCTATCCCTTGAATGGCAGAGCTAGCTAGCTATCCATTGAGGGGTAGGGTTCAACGATCCACTGAGGGGTAGAGGTTTAGCAATCCATCGAGGGGGGGGGGGGTAGGTGTTTAGTTAGTGAGGACTCCTACAAAGCCTTAGAAACCACATTTCTTTAGTTTGTAAGTCAATATGACATGACGCATGCTACACTTTGTGACAATCACCTATAATCCCCCTCCCCTATGAGAAATTTTAGATTTAATTAAGGGTCCTTAGATGCAGCCTGGTGCTATATTTTGCAACTTAAAGTAACTTTATGTTTAAGAATTTTCGGGCTTAGTCTGTCCGATATTTATGTGTTTAGGTAGATACAGTTTCCTTTTGAGTATTTTTTTTTAAGACTACAAATCTGCCCACCAGCCTAGGCGCGTAGCCAGGAATTTGCCAAGGGAGGGGCGAAACTGTAGATTCGACATTGCAAACTATCTAAGCGTAGCGCCACCATGGTTGGCGCGAAGCGCACAAGAAAATTTTGGCTGAAAATGCCTCCCAGATCGCTGGAAAAGGCACTTCCCAGGCCTTGTTAGTTGCATCTTAGCATTTTCTCTTTTGAAAATACTAGCGATATCATAAAAACATTAAAAAAAAAATTTAAAAAAAATATGCTCAAGGGGGGGCGGCTGCCCCCTTCGCCCCCCCCTTGGCTACGCGCCTGCCACTAGGCAACCCATTGGCGACGCCTAGCTCTTGAACTTTAGCGTTCTGGCAGCATATGATAATAGCAGAATTAAATATCAAATTATTTTCAGTCCTTTGTCAGTCCGAATCATTTTATGAGTAACTAAAACATTAAGCAACATAACCATAAAATGACACAAAATCTTAAAATGTGAAAATGACAAAAGTTTACACATGATTACATTTTGCTTTTTTTTTTTATTTGTGAATTTTTGTCAAACCTTTTGATTGTAAAAGACAGTAAAATGTACACATAAATAATGAATTTTTTCTACATGAAGTTCATATACAATCCAAACATGCAGATTCCATGTGATTTTATACATCTTAGATAAGTTTTAAAACATATGCATAGCTACAATATTTACACACAATATATGATTTTGTACAGAGAACATGAAGGCAGAACGTGCAGTAAAGGCATTCACTTCACTGCAGGTTTAAAGCCATCTCGTTATTCAAATCGTACCATCTTTAAACCAAAGTTCTGCTCATCGTTTGAAAGAAAAGTCAAAATGATAATAAAAGTCATGGCTTCATTTGGAACCTTTTGCCTTAACTGTGGACACGATAGAAGAATATTAGGTCACCGCAACAACAGGTGACCACTTGTCAATACAAATAGGCGCTAGAAATCATTGTCTATAATTTCAAACATAAATAAAACTTACTAAGAATTGGAATGGATTTGTTTTCTTGTGTCATAGTAAAATATTTGTGGTGAATTTGTAAATGAAATTGTTCATTATATGTTGGTTTCAATTTGTTCAGAGGGGGGGGGGGGGGTAGGGAAGTGCTGGGAAGAGAAGGGGTGTGACCCAACCATTAAAATGCCCACTCTCCTCAGACGTTTAGGAATGTGCTTCTTACACCTTATTTAATTGCAGTCAAGGGTTTTATCTTCTTGACAAATTTGTTGGTATGTCTGCGCAGAGCAGATTTTGAGAACTTGTCCCATTTAGGGCTATGTTATTTTGTGCATTTTGGGAAGAGGGGGGGGGTACTGCTTATTATCTGGGACAAAGAGATCATTATTAATATCGGATACATACTACGTTTATGAGAAAGAAACTCCATACATTGTTTGTTTGAAATATTCCTTCGTTTGCTACATTGCTGAGACCGAGGCTTACAATATTTTTATGATTGGTATTAAGAAATAAATATATCAATATAAAATGAAACATAATTAACCCCATAGACTTGGTGGGAATTTAAAAATAAAATACTGCTCAAAAACAGGAAAACAAAGAAATGTTACATTTTCAGATTAGACACTTAACAATAAGGCACTTCAATAACACAATGTTGATCTCAGCTTTAAAATTTGAATGAAATAATTCAGTTTATAAATAGATATTCATATGTGGTAGATATTTTTTTGCACTCGAATTCGGCTTAAAAGAAATAGCTCGAACAAATAAATAGAAGAAATGGAGATTGAATTTATAAAGTCAGTTACAGCTAAAACAGTAGATCTCATATATCATACTATACTGCACTGTACAATACTGTACAATAGTGCACTGTACTGCACTATACAATAGTGCCACTGTACTATACTGCACCTTAGTGTACTATACTATACTGCACTATATATACTGTACAATAGTGCACTGTACTGCACTGTACAATAGTGCCACTGTATTATACTGCACTGTTAGTGTACTATACTGTACTGCACTGTACAATAGTGCACTGTACTGCACAATAGTGCACTGTACTATACTGCACTGTTAGTGTACTATACTATACTGCACTATACTGTACAATAGTGCACTGTACTGCACAATAGTGCACTGCACTGCACAATAGTGCACTGCACTGTATAATAGTGCACTGTACTATACTGTACTGTTAGTGTACTATACTGTACTGCATTGTACTACACTGTACTATACTGTACCATACAATACTGTACCATACTATAGAAGAGCTCACTTATACATATGTCATCAACTTTGAAGTTCCTTGTTCTTCTCACATTTTTGGGATTTGTGGTAATGCCATGATTTAACCAGTGTACAATTAGTCTTGCTGTTTAAATAGTTGCCAAAATGAATTTGAGATTGTTTGTAGTTATGGACATCTGTGGGCAATTAAATAATGCTTTATGTACCAATATTAACCATAAGTGCAATGTGAAAATGGAAAAATTTCAAGCTGTTTACAATAGAAGTGTTATATATATATATCAAACTAGCTAGCTTTATCTAAAGCCTCAGTCTGTTGTGAGATTACATGGGTATATATAATGAGAGGGGGTCTTATGGTAGTGTGTTATTACCAGCAGACCAGGTAATGCTACAAAAAGCCTTCTTTTCATGGAATGTATGACTGGATGTCTTGATAAATCCTGTCTGTACAGTCATCTAAGAATTGTGCGGTTGTTAAAAACCTTTTTCCACCGTCATTTTGGCTAAGTACTTTCATAACGAAACATGATATAACACGGATAGGGTCTCAGATAAGCTACTGTAAGGCTTCCTGATCCTTGGGTCTCTAAACTAAACTAAATTTCTCTTGCAGAAAGAACCCAACTGCTGCAAGTTTATGTGCTGGGTGGAGAAACCACCAACATTGATGTGACTAGTGTTTACAACAAGCTACAGTATGTCTTAATACAACCGTTGGAAGGTAAGGAAAATTAACCCGTGGCCAGATTATTTAGCAAATTACAAGTTGGAAATTCATCATCTGCTTTAGCTAGAATGGGCAGTTAATGTCATAAAGACAGAAATCTGCTAGATATGTTTAAAGTCCAGTAACCTAAGTAGTAGTTTTAGCATTAATTCTATTCATCCACAATGAAAATTTGTAATGAATGTGTTCAGACACTGCAAATATTTTCAGCTATTTTAATCTATTTTAATGCTTCAAAGATGGCACAGGGATTCCACAGTTTGAAGTATTTATTTCCCCATTAATACTGATTGCACCAGAATTCAATTGGAACAGAGAGGCAGAAAGATGCTTTGTTACTAATTTAGTATTTTCTTGCATTAAATATCAAAATGTTTTTTACACAAATCGGCAGAATTATCTCACAGTGACAATTTTAATTATTACAGTGAGAATTATCAACAGGAATATCTTGTCTGAAATACGGTGATCAAAGCAATTTCACAAAAACACAAAAATAATTTGATAAATTAATAAATTGAATCTCCTCTATAAACTAATAAGAATAAATCCTTATTGCAGATTTGTAAAATCAACAAGAGTCCTTTAAAATAAGTTTTGACAGAAAGACTCGAAGGGACAGAAAGAAAAAGAAAAACTAGATAAATTTTCAAGAAGAGTCAATAAATGAACGAAGCTGTAGATTTCCTTGAAAAGACAAACTATAAGATTTTAATAACAAATTATAAGATATGATTTTTATGGCTCAATTGTAAGACCTTTTGCAATATTTATCTTGGAATAAAAAGACAGACATAATTACGTCATTTCTTGAAATATATCTATTTGATCAAATTTCCAAATTGTTTTTGTCATAATCCTGACCAAGCACCCTGGCGAAAATGTTCATCCTTTTTGCTAACATTTTTAAGATTCGAGACTTATTTTGCCACAAAATATGTTTGGTTCATGTTTGGAGTAGCGTAAGGTTCACAATTAATGGTATGCAGGCATGCACTATGGGGTGATACTTAAATGCAATATGCAAATTTAATGCCTTGAGTGAACAAGACAGTGTATCAAGTCATAACTAAAAGCAGAATTATTCTATATATAATTTATTCTAGCATTATTACTTCATGGTCTGTACATTATGAAAACCCTCACAAAACAAAACTTTGCATAGCTGTAAGGAACTTTTTATTCCTTCTTTCAGACTAGAAAACCTGTCAAATCGGATTGGAAGGACTCATCATGTGAGTACATATCTTGAAGGACTACATAATATTCTGATCCAATCTCGCTTCTCCACAGTTCGGAGGAACATCGGTTCGGAAAATAGCAATGCAGAACGATAATTTTGCTATGAAGCTAGTTTAAAGCAATGTACAGAGGTAGTAGGCCTGTTTTCTGTTCTCAATTTGCTGGATTTAAACTTGCAGACTGTTGACAAACCCATCATATCGATGATTAAGTTTCCCATGTTCGGGATATAAATTTTCCGATTTTTAATCCATCTGAACAGGTCTCCGTCGTACGATGCCATCGTGGGAGGTCTCTTTGATCTCAGTGGACATAATAAATGTGACGATGGTCACATTTATGCAGTCACAGCAACGGGAAATAAAATAACGAAAAGAGAGCAGAGCACCGAATGTCTTCGCGATTATGACTATGGAAGGTGGACAGTTTTCACAGATTCATGCATGCTCTTTGGACTCGCAGAGAATAAGGCAATAAATTTGTTCTCTTCTTAACCATGGTGGTTGTTGATCCATAAAACTGCTCTTGATCTTGCATGATCCCACGCTGCGTGGGATCATAGATGTAAAATCAGTATCGTTCAATCTCTTCCACAGATGATGATACCCAAAGCTTGATCCATTGTCACTCTCCAAAGCAACAAGTCTTGATCCATTTGATCCGTCCGCCTGTTTGATTTGATCTGCTGTCCCATCCCTTGCTTCACAAGTTTGATCCATATTTTTCTGATCCATTATAAATACTGGAGAATAAGTACATTTGATCCAAATCTTCTCTTTCAGGTTGTCCATAGCGAGCTCATCATAATTTGAACATTCTTTATCAGAAGATCAGGCACACCATAGATCTTAATTTGATCTTAATTTGAATTGAATTCTTCAACCTTCCCCCGTTTTATCCTCTCGTTTAACGGATCAAAATTCAATATTTGTGTCCACTTTCCTGCTATGAAGATTCTTCCTGGTCAAGTTGCAAGCAATCCACCAAAAAATTGGTCAGTGATTGATAAAGACTTTTCTTCACCTTTGAATCCCATAGTTCATGACCTTCATCAGGATAAAACTAAAATGACAAAGCAAAAAAAAAGGTTTCCATGAGAACTATAGCATCTGAAGAACTGAAAGAGCTTTCTTATTTTGCACCCATATGCCCCCCCCCCTCCCCCATCCATCGAATTGAGTTGTGAAACAACATCAAATGTACATTCACGATATTCTCTGACTTAATCTTTATGATTCACAAATGAAATATTTGAACGGACCGTTAGTTGAAAAATTGCAGGATGTTACATATTTATGACATAAATAACTTTGTCCTTTTCAGTTTTAAAGTAGAAATGATTTTAGTCCTATATTTCTAATTTCATGTATACAATGTGAAAACTCCTATAATGTTATTTAACAGATATCAAGTTTATCAAGACTTCAAGTCTCATTTTTTCCTTCTTACCTTCCTCCATTAGCTAAATTAATCTTTGCAGTAAGTTGGGAAAATGCAGAGGGTTCTGTTTCTGCTATTGGTGTTGTTTTATGGCCCCGCCCCCCCCCCCCACAACAGCCAGACTATAAAGCGTTCCACATTCTCATGAATACGGTTCTGCATTTTTACTGTTCGTTACCTCGATGTGATTGCATTTTACGGAACGACAAGCTTAATTGATGGTAAAATACTATGTGGGTGGATATAGCCCAAGGTCAAAAAGACTGAAATTAACATGGAAAGGTCAGATGTTGAAATTCAGTTTTTAATTCAGTAATTAAAATAATATTTTTTTAATGCGAACATAAATGCTGTTGAACAACAGTTGGAAAGCTGTTAATAACCAACCGACTTATTCCTTTAAAAAAAAAAAATGCAGACGCCAATTAACATTTGCACAAATTGATCATGGAATTAATAGACATAAAGTGTGTCCCCTCCTCTACATCTGTCCATTGTTTCAAATTTTGTGGGGGGGGGGGGAGAGAAT
>JAIPMN010007435.1:29349-42951 GCA_020650975.1 Apostichopus californicus
ATCTATCCATTGTTTCAAATTTTGTGGGGTTGGGGGGGAGAGAATATAACATATGTCCCTACCAGGTTGATGCCTGTAAACTTACCAGTGTCCGAAATTGAACATTTTTTTCAGCTAGAGTCTTGACCAGATTTGCAGAATGTTGAAAATGTACCGTTTCTTTGGGAAAAGGTAAGAAAAAAATATTAAGAAGCAAAAAATTATATTTCATCTGCTTCAACACATGCTTTTTTTTGTACACTTTTCAGGTTGTAATTTGGGATAAACCAAACAAACAAAGCCAAGAAATATTAATCTGTTGTCGATGAGAGTATAATAAGTTGAATTGTGTTTCAAGGTATTTTAAAGTTGCTTACATGATGAATTAAACCTTATCTTAAAGGGTGTGAAGACTCGCGCAAAATGAAACATCTAATGCCGGTAATTTGACCTAGTTTCGAATGAGGTGTAACAGAAGTGTTAAACACCACCATCGATCCCAGAAAATACGCACACAGCTTACTACCGTGGGAATTAGACACTAGTGTACAGTCAGTACATCCAGCTGCAGTCAATACCCACAGCACAGTATACAAATGATACAGCGATGGACATCTCAGGTCCAGCTAAAGATAACAAGGTATCACGTTTCATTACTGTCTGCATTTTGTAGCGACACAAACAAAATGTCACTTGCAAGCAACAGAAAGTTAACTTTTTCAGATGGCCGCACACGGTTTGGGGCAAGTCTTCAATGCCTTTAACTTTAGTTAGGTCGTGAAGGTCTTTGAAAATTTTTCACAATGACGTGAACAAGGTGAACATGTTTCTGAATATTAATGAAGCAGTAAGATGGTTTCAGTCATGCAAAAATAAGGCATTCTAGAAAAGCTATCAAAAGTATCACGGCAGGGTTAATTGCAACTGTCGCCTTGTTTTTTCAACAACCTAAGCAAGCAATACATGGTTTAATTACATTTGATTCAGGAAAGCATGCCGGCAACAACAATGGTTGGTACAACTTATGGGACTAGCACTAACAATGTCCAAACACCATCAATCACCATCAAGGGTAAATGTGTGATGTCCTGGTTCACACATATAAGTCCATCTGATAAAATACATGTTAACCCAACTAGACTTTTGTGTACAAAAGTTTGCGTCGAAATTGTTGTCATGCAAGAGTAGCGGTACCTCATCTGATGACAAATGGTTGCTATGGTTGCAACATTATTTGATACCTAACAACATCCAGCAAGTGTTCTTTATGCTCATTTACATATAATCGATTCTGGAAAGCGTGCCGGCAACAACAATGGTTGGTACAACTTATGGGACTAGCAATAAAAAGAGCAATAACAATGTCCAATCACCATCAATGACCATCAATGTGTGATGTCCTGGTTCACAGTATAAATCCATCTGATAAAAATACACGTTAACCCTATTATACGTTTGTGTCGAAATTGTTGTCAAAGAGTAGTAGCGGTACCTCATCTGATGACAAATGGTTGCTATGGTTGCAACAGTATCTGATACTTAACAACCTGCAGCAAGTGTCCTTTATGCTCATTTACATATAATAAGAATCAACCGTTGAATAGGTAAGGTAGCTACCAGGTAGCTAAGGTAAGGTAGCTAGGGTAGCTAAAGTTGGGTAGCTAAGGTAGGGTAGCTAAGGTAGGGTAGCTAAGGTAGGGGAGCTAAGGTAGGGGAGCTAAGGTAGGGGAGCTAAGGTAGGGGAGCTAAGGTAGGGGAGCTAAGGTAGGGGAGCTAAGATAGCTAAGGTAGGGTTGCTAAGGTAGGGTTGCTAAGGTAGCTTCTACTCACTGTCTGCCATCCCGTGAGCGATGAGGAAAGTATCGTTACGGAACAGGTGTGCTAAAGAAGATAAGTTGGCATTCTGTGGAGAAGAATAGATTGCCATTTTGAGAAAATCACAAAATACATTTGCAAAGCCTTTAATCTCTTCTTGTGGTTTCTACATTCCAGATGCAGATTTTGACAGTACTTCCAGCCGATCACATGTGCCATTCATCGCTAATTAATATTATATATATATATACTTTTTATTAATCCTTAACCTATGGTAAACCTTTTATCATCATTTTCAAACCCGACGCCAATTATCGAATGGTATATTCAAACAAAAAAGCAACAAATAGGACATGATCCCTTCCATCAAGTTTCTAAGATTTGGCATCTTATGATAACGCACCTCTCATGAGGGGGGTGGGGGGTGGGGGTGGGGGGTAGGAAGAGAGTACTGACCTTATAACCTTGAAGATTATCTTCAGATGTGGGCATATCCATAAACTTCTCAGTGAAAACAGCACCTGGTGACGACAAATGTAATGAGATAAATTAACATTGCTGTGATATTAACCTGAGTGTACATTGCATTTGGTCATGTTTATTGACAAATGTCTTTAGGTGAGGATGTGAAAAGAACAAAACTCACCGTAATGCCTCCAGTCTGTGATTGGAGATACAGCTATACTGCAGTTGAAGAAAGTACTCCTAGCGTAGGCCATGCTGGCTAAGAAACCACCGTATGACTGTTGACATGAAATGATTTAATGTGATTTTATGGGAAATGACAGTATTCTTTCTCCAGCTATTAATGATTTTTAAGGATGTGAATGAGACTTTCTTCATCCCAATGGTGCATGTGTTGCTACAAGCTAAGTGTTAATTAATGAGCCTTCCATATTTAAAAGATCCAAATAAATATTGAATGATGAAATCGTGTAATTTATTCTCTTCATTCAAACGGCCGGTAAAATAATTTCATATTATAACGGTTTCAGTGAACTTAATATATGATTACCTGTCCAATGAGTGCAACCCTGTTTTGGTCAAACTGCGTGTCATTGAAAGAAACAACACCCAAAGATGAATTTCTGATGAATCTGAAATTTAAATGAAAGAATATCATACTGATGGGTAAACTGGTTCATACTCGTACTCATACTCACACATGCCCACCTTCCCTCTCTCCTTTGTCTCCATCTCCTCATCTCACACACATCCCCCCTCTCCTTTCTCCCGGTCTCTTCATCTCACCCGCCCCCTCTCCTTTGTTTCATCTCTCACACGCCCCCCCTCTCACCTTTGTACCGGTCTCTTCTTCTGACACATGCCCCCTTTCTCTCGGTCTCTTCATCTTACACACGCACCCCCCTCTCCTTTGTTTTGGGCTCTTCATCTGACGCACGCCCCCCCTCTCTCTTTGTCTCAGTCTCTACATCTCACACACGCCCCCCATCTCTCCTTCGTCTGGGTCTCTTCATCTCACACACATCCACCCCCTCATATCTCTCGTTTTCTTCATCTCACACACTCTCCCCCTTCTGCTTCGTCTCTGTCTCTACATCTCACGCACGCCCCCCTCTCTCCTTTTTTTTTGGTCTCTTCATGTCACACATGCCCCCCTCTCTCCTTCGTCTGGGTATCTTCATCTCACACACACGCCCCCCCCCCCTTCTCCTTCGTCGTGATTCAGTATGGCACTTACTCGGTGACTGAGATTAAATCTTCCGTTTCATCTGTTCCAAGCTTTCTGTTGATGCCATGCAAATGTCTTTTGCCAAAGCCGGATGTTCCCCGGAAGTTAATGCTTGCAGTGATCACGTGATATCGGCTTGCAAGATACGTGAACCAACCTTGGTAAAATTCGCTGGTTACCTGTTGTGATGGTAAAAGATTAATTAGTTATAGCCAGCTATCCTCTGTTACTACTTCTATTATCCTACAGTAGTTATTTCCGCTCCATTATAAATATAAGCAAACCAGTGCTGGAGCTAGGTAAATTGGTCAGGGGGGCGAGAATGGTCTGTAGGGGCGCTTTCGACACTATCTAAGCGGAGCGCCTACCACAGGTTGGCGCAGAGCGTACAGAAACTTTTGGAGTAAAGATACTCCCTAGATCGCTGGAAATAACACTTCCAGGGCCTTGCTAATTTGCAGATAAACGAAGAATAAATAGGTGTCATCGCCATTTTGTCAGAAAATTACACCAACAAAATGTGACAAATGTCAATAGTTATTTGAGAGGGCAATAAAAAAGTCAATAATCGCGAATAAGTATAAAGTGATAAAAAGCTGAAAAGGGCGCCAGCAGTCCATTTGAGTCCGTCAGGGGGGCATCAGCCCCTTCTGACTGTATGGACGCTCCGCACCTGAAGCAAACTGAAACATCTTATGCTCACAGTTCCTTATGCTTGCTCACAACAACCTCTATTGTGAAAAGCATTTCTGTTTACAATACTAACAGTGTGGGCATCTCTTTCCTTTTCCATTAATTGTCAATCTTCACAAATTACATCAACTATTACAATCAACTTAAGATTTGCACATCATCACACTAAGCCATCGACCCCTATGGGTGGGTATTTTGGCTGACATTTTGCTTTTTACTGCTTGATCAAAACACCACTTTACTAATCCAAATGACACTAGCATTGTAAGCATGGGCGTAGGAGCTCAATTTGATTTGGGGGGGGGGGGGGCTGTAATGACTTGCCCGAAAAATATAGCCAAAATTTTTCCCGCACTCCGCACGCATTCAACTTCTTAATGTGCATATCATATAGGCATGCATCGGTTATTACACCGCATGCCAATAACATCATTTGCCGTGTTATTACCCTTCCATATTGGGTATAATTATTGGGGTAGTCGTTACAGTAATAGTGATAATAATATCAGTTTAACCATTGAAAAACACATTGCAAATTATTTTTCTTTCAGTAGGTGCCTGAAAAATTCTCAGCATATTGCCCGAATTTTCACAAAAGTTTTTGGTTGGGATGGCTGCAGCCCCCCCGCCTCCTACGCCTAAGATTGTAATGTGGGTTTTAATGTCCAACGGCTTCATAAAAATCTAACTCACCGAATTGGAGCCTGGTTCGTCAATAATATTTATTAACAAGGGATGCTTTCTTAGTGGGTCTTTCTTGTTGTGATATAATATTTTCACTGGAATTTTCTTCTCGTGGACTCGAAACTGCGGGGGAAAAATAAACAACGATTCACATACTTTGTATTTAAAAAAAAACGTGCTTTCAGTTATATCATATGTTTACTGCAAATCAAATGGAGACACTTTTAGATTAGAAAGATAGTAGGCATGGTAGTTAACTAAATTTCAATAATTTCTACAAATCTAGTATTTGAAACATGTGCCATTCATACATCCCCCCCCCCCCCCATTTTAACGAACGGCAATTTCCGTGGCAGTTACCTTTATGAAAAATTAAACGCTTATGACGCAGTGCAAATAAAAGAGAGCTGAACTTACTTGGATGATGATGATGAAATACTTTAAGACATTTTTAGAAGTATAATGTGGGGAGTATTTCTTTCGTTCTTGATATTTACACGTAAACAACTAACGGTCCAGCAGATGTAAGTAAACGCCAATACTGAAAAAGTTATGTCATCACCCCGCTTCACTTTTGCGGAAAACACATTGGAACATGTCCTTCGCCGACACACCTCAAGTCATGAATTTTCCCAAAGAGCATCGATACTAGTTTCCGAGACTTTATAGTAAAACATGAGAAACTTGAATTACTTACAACGTGGCTCTCCTGGACAAGGTGGACTTTACTGTACACAGATCTACGGAAATCGCCGTTATCTTCTAGAACGGAATAATTCCATTGGTCAAAATCGTGAAAGGTTGAATTTGGTACTCCTGGTCCTTGGCAGTATAACACGTATTTTGAAGTTCCGGCAACTACCTCTGCGTCGTAGTAGCTACACCCCGAGTTTACATGACAGGACAGGCAGATTGGTGTCCCACCAAGGGCAACTCTGAAAGACATGAAAGTATTTCAGGGATAAAGATTTGAGGATGGGAAGGGGACAGGAGTCACGCAAATGTATAGCGGCCTTTAAAATTGTGTCTTGTCCATGTGAAAACTGTTGGTCTGAACAAAGACACTAACATATCATCTTTTGGAAAGAATCTGCTCTCTCTTGATGTCATCGAAATATATCCTCAGTACATACCCTCTGAACCACTTGGGAGCATGTTTAAAACATTATAGCAAAACCAATTTTTTCCGATGGAAAGTGATTGTCAATATAAATTCCTTTTACAGTCCCTTAATCTGTGGATAAATTGCCTCTTTATCACATTATTTCCCTCTTTTTGTATCATCACAATTTTCTTTAACTCTCGATGATAATTAGGTTGGAGGGCTGTAAACATGAGTAAACATTTCCCTTTTCTCCAAATTTCAAAATAAAAGAAAACTGTTAGCAAACTGCTTATCCACTAAAGAGCCTGTGTAAGAGAATGTGTAAAAGTAAGTGGGCCTGACGTTTCACTTCGAGCAGGATCTTCTTCAGAGGCTTACACATTCTCCAATTTAGAAGGTATTCATTTGCCTCTTTAAAAAAAAAAATTTATAGCAAGATTGACCCCGTTCCTCCTCATCGCTAAAGCTGCGTGGAGCCACGGTTGAAATAAATGTCAAACGGTCCTGTTATAAAAGCAGATAAACTGTATAGGCCTACTGGATCGAGACTCACTATCACAGGGATTGCCGGAACTTGTTTATGGAAGCCAAGCTTAACGATCATACAGGATGTACGTTACAAACTGTGGAATGACACGGATAACCCAAGCTAAAGAAAAAAGGAGATAACATTTCACCTGTACAGATGCCGTTCCCACGGTTTCCCTTCCGAATTTGCTAAATAGAAGACTACGTTGTTATTCGCATGATAAGCGACGATCTTTGACACTTCGTATTTTCCCTCCGTCAATTTCCCAACTTCTTCTCCATCCTGAAGAGTGAGTGAAAGAAAATTGAATTTAAAAAAAACAAAAATCACAAGATATTAAGCACGGTACACTAACACACTATGTCTGGATGTTGGTACTTTCACCCAATAAACATGGCTTGATCAGTTTGCACTGTGAATAAGAGACAGCCGTTAATCAGTATAAACTGAATTGTGTTATAACACCGTAACACGTGTTAGACCTGTCAGCAGATGCTACTGTGGGAAAATTACTAACAGACGAATTCATTACTCAAAGGCTGTTTCAACTAATGACTGTTTAGGAGTCTAAACAACTGTCCCTATGTTTGACTAGTAAGTATACCTTGTAAAAGATGGTTCAAATTGCAGATTTTAAGCGTTGTAAAGTAAAGTGTCATCCACTTTCTGTTAAAAATGTGGACGGAATTATTGGCGGAAACCTTTAGAGCAGTCTGGTGAGTTCAGTCAATCATTATGCATTGGATTGTGTGTTTAGTATTTTCTGTTTGAAAGTCCTTCGCAGTTGCTGGTCATAAATGTACCATAGGTTAGGAAATTATAACACACATATATTTTAACTGATTAACAGGTGCTCTCCCTTTACCAGTTTAAAGGGTGTGAAGACTCGCGCAAAAAGAAACGTCTAATGCTGGTAATCTAACCTAGTTTCGAATGAGTTGTAACAGAAGTGTTAGACACCACCATCGATCCCAGAAAATACACACACAGCTTGCTACCGTCGGTAATTAGACACTAGTGTACAGTCAGTACATACAGTCAGTACAATACTCACAGCACAGTGTATAAACGATACAGCATAGAAATCTCAGGTCCAGCTAAAGATAACAAGGTATCACGTTTCATTACTGTCTGCATTTTGTAGCGACAAGAGAAAAACTTCACTTGCAAGCAACGCAAAGTTTACTTTTTCACAGGGCGGCACGCGGTTTGGGGCGAGTCGCCTTTAACTGATAAAGCCATGTGAAATCGGATGGTACTTTGCATTCATAGAAAAAACAAAAGGATGAAGAAGTGGATACTAACCTCTGTCGAAAAGACACGAATATGGTAGTGTTTGTCCATAGCGTCCTGATCTGGAAGCTCCAGGATAAAAGCAAACGATCTGCTGTCTTCCGAAAACACAGGAGGGTTCCTCTGCAGCAAAAGAAACAGAACAAAGAAATATTTCCCAACATCAATCACATGGTCTGTCTCTCCTATGTTTTCGAAGCAATTTTATATATCTTTAATTTCTTACGATAAAAGGTCATTGTTTATATGGAACTACTCCAGCTATGATTGTAAAAAATGCAAAAACAGTTTCAAGCAGGTGCAGGTTCGGAATTCCAGTCTCAAACTATAATTTTTCCAGGCCGGTAAATCACTTCATTCAATGTCACGATTTCCCTACACTTTCCATGACCTATCATAAGGACTGTTGAATGAAGCGATGGGACAGCTTAAAATGTCATCATAATTGTCCCCTAAAGAAATATGAGATTGCTAACAATTGCTCACAAATTTATTCTCAAACATTCGGACAGATTTTTAAATCATAAATATCTTGTTGATAGAAAGTGCCTTTTTTGGTTTGAGGACATAATGAGGACATAAATAAGGACATAAATAAAAATTCCTTTGCTCTTTTTGTCAAATGTTTCCTATTTTTTCTCCCCCCCCCCCACCCCCTCCCAGTCGGTCATATTTTCTGTTGTCAAATTTTTTGTTAATAGACACTTAATTTACTAATTTCATGTTATGTACCTGTGTACCTGTCGCAACTTCTCTTGCCATATATTCCAACTCGCACACTTCGTCCGTCCAACAAACTGTATTTAACTGTTCCTAAACCAAGCTTGAAGACCTATGGTTACAGAAGCTTTGAATACTCTGGCTCTTATCTCTGGAACAAGTTACCAGATCACATTCGAACATGCTCTAAACTTTCTACATTCAAAAGTCTATTTAAGACCCATCTTTTCACTTGTTCTTTTGTAAATTAATCTGCTTTCTTTGTAAAGCTGCTTTCTCATTTATTATTATTATTATTATTATGTTGATACAACATACCACAACCACCCAGCCATCTTTTGATTCTTCTGAAATGCTTTTCCTGCATGTACCACTGTCTGTATCGCAGATAGAGACCACAGCATAGTCCTGAGTTCTGTTCAACCATGTCACAGAAAGATTGTCCCGATCCATCCACACCACATACTTGTAAAAGTGGTCTCTGCACGGAGGAGGATGGGGCGTAATAGATGAGAAGAGAGGAATTAATTAATGGGCTGCTGTGAGAGGCAGATGAAAATTGAATTACAGAGATGGATATTTTGTTCTGAATCACACTTTATAGCAACTTGGGTTGTTTGGGTAGTTGGAAATGATCAAACTTACAAACAAAAATATATTAAAAAGTAATGACTGTAATAATAATATAATAATAATAATAATAATAATAATAATTATAATAATAATATAATAATAACAATAATAATAATATTATAATAATAATAATAATAATAATAATAATAATAATAATAATCAGCAGTTCCTGAAGTCAAGACAGGAAACTTTATGCTATATAGCAGCAGCTAAATGAAACTCTGTATGTTCCGTGGTACAACTCCTCTATTACCAAAAAAATATAAAAAATGATGTGGTGTATTGTGAAACTTTAAAAACAAATATCATATGTTGCAAAATTTCTGCATACAAACTTATACTTGTGAATGTATGTATTCCTTGCATGTGATGCCCTATGGAGATTGTTTTGCTAAATGATAGTCCATGGAAATGTGCCTGCCCATTTGATTATCTTGTCAAAGTTGCCGGAGCATCAAACATCCGCCCTTCTTCACACAGTAATTATACTCATATTCCCCCCTCGCACCTCCCCCCCCCCACCCTTTCAACAGCTGAAACCAAGCCCAACTGATCATTAAAGACTGTTTCACTAGTTTCATGTCAACTTTAAAATTGTGATGATTCTCATCTGCTTTCTCCACCTTGAGGCTACAGATGCAACTGTAAGATTGAGTCTATGAATCTATCAATACTGACGAGAAATTCTTTTGTCGTCAGGCAGGATATAAAACAATGCTTAAAGGGTGTGAAGACTCGCGCAAAAAGAAAAGTCTAATGCCGGTAATCTGACCTAGTTTCGAATGAGGTGTAACAGAAGTGTTAGACACCACCATCGATCCCCAAAAATTCACACACAGCTTGCTACCGTCGGTAATTAAACACTAGCATACAGCTGCGGTCAATACCCACAGCACAGTGTACAAACAATACAGCGATGGACATCTCAGGTCCAGCTAAAGAAAACAAGGTATCACGTTTCATTACTGTACTGTCTGCATTTTGTAGCGACACAAACAAAACGTCACTTGCAAGCAACGGAAAGTTAACTTTTTCAGATGGCCGCACGCGGTTTGGGGCGAGTCTTCGATGCCTTTAAAGACTGTTTCACTAGTTTCATGTCAACTTTAAATTTGTGATGATTCGCATCTGCTTTCTCCACCTTGAGGCTACAGATGCAACTGTAAGATTGAGTCCAGGAATCTATCAATACTAACAAAAACTTCTTTCGTTGTCGTCGGGCAGGATATAAAACATAATGCTTAATAGTATAAAAAACAAAAAAATATATATAAAAAAAAATTTGGGTTGACATACTCGTCGGCGAGAGGTTCCGGTGCTGTTAGGTCGACTGCTCGGTCTCCGTTATCTACATCCACGACATGGAGGGTGACCTTAGGGAATTTTCCTCCAGGTTTGGGATAAGGGAAATACTCCAACTGTAAGGGGAAACTAATTACTATTAATACTGAAAAATCAAGAAACTTTGGTAGAGTGCAGAAGGAAACAGTTCTGGCTACTCTTTATTTATTATCTTTGAGGGAGGTGAAACCAGAAGCTCTCTATAGAAGTGAAATGTGGAACGGGCAAAAGAATTTTCTTTTAAAATGCGACTGGGTCACAAAAGTGCTGCATATGTGGTGTTCGGAATGAGCGACTTTGACAAAGTGAAACGACTTGATCGCTCAATTGTTTTGGTGGGTTATGCATATCAGTTGGCCTGTACACAAGTGGGAGATTTTTGAGAAAAGAAAATCGTCCCCTTCCCCCTCCCTATCTCCCCTCCCCTCACCCACTGCCTAGAGTAAAATATACAATCATTTTGTAACTTGCCTTAGGATTTGCCAGATGGTCATAGTAAGATACCCAGGATGTTTCCACATTGGTATCATCAAACTTTGCGTAGACGAACCGACCTCCTTCACTGAACCAGTAGATGGCATGGTCTGAACCAAGAGTCTCGTCTAAAGAGGGGGAAGTAATAATAATATATTAAGAAACACATGGAAAAATCAGATTTGATTGTGATACAAGAGGGCTTTGATTGTGTGTTAGTACAGTTGAAGACTGTCTCTGACAATCAGATGTGAAGTCAATTCAGTAAGTAAAAAAACTGGTATCTTCACAAAATATAATGGAGTGTGACTAAGAATAATATTTTCAACCAACTGCCCTCCCACCCTCCTCCCCCAACTCAGTTTTAGTCCTTCATTTTCATTCATTTATCTAACTTAGGCACTGCTCTTCCACTGTTAGTTATCACTTTACCTGCAAAAAGCTACGTCGGGACACCGTTGTTGTTTTTAATGTATCCCCTGTCATAACGTCCCCAGTGACTACACAGTTATCACTTTACCTGCAAAAAGCTACGTCGGGGACACCTTGTTGTTTTTTACATATCCCGTCATAATGTCCCAGTCACTATACATAGTTATCACTTTACGTGCAAAAATCTACGTTGGGCACACTGTTGTTTTTAACGTATCCCCTGTCATAACGTCCCAGTGACTATACATAGTTATCACTTTACCTGGGGGAACACTGTTGTTGTTTTTAACGTTTCCCCCGTCATAACGTCCCAGTGACTACATAGTGATCACTTTACCTGCAAAAAGCTACGTCGGGGACACCTTTGTTGTTTAAACATATCCCCTGTCATAATGTCCCAGTGACTATACATAGTTATCACTTTACCTGAAAAAGCAACGTCGGGGACACCGTTGTATATCAGGTTTTCTTTGCCATCGAAGGTAATCTGCCTTGGAGAGCCTTTGATATCCTCCATGTAGTAGATGTTGCTCTCATATACAAAGATCTGTAAAAAGTGAAGAAGGAAAAGGTTTAGTAGTCCAAAAGGCTAATTCCTTGACTCCTATGCGCGCAGATGAAGATGATGGAATGATCTCCCTCATAAACTGATGTTTTTGGAGGCAAAGACATGTTCCTCACTTTTGATCCCTTTTAGATTGCAGCCCTAAGACCAAACCAGATCTTACAGTTTACTTGCACGGAAAATGATTCAGTCAATTTTAACCTATCCTAACCCATTTTTGTTAATTTTTCGTGATAGGGCGACTCTCAAAGAGTCTTGAACCCCATAAACATGACATCTGGTAGCATTGTATCTTTTCACCACAGTTTGATCCATGCTGTGTCTTCCTATATAAATCTTGCTTGTGTAGCTGGTCATATCATAGAGAAGAAGGGTTCAAAGGCAGGCTTTTTGTCACCCCTCACAATTCCAGATTAAACTTCAAAATTCAAGGACAATGGATATACCCACGTTTTAAAATATATGCTCACATAGGTCTATTACATAAGCATCTACCATCACAGAAAAAGTGAAATATAGTAACCAATGATATGCAGCTTAGCACAGGTATAGGGAAGTATAACAGCAATACTAACCAATGATATGCAGCTTTAGCACTGCAGGCATCGTAAAGTATAAGGATAATACTTACCAGAGACGGCTGCGACTTAGTTGGAGACCAGCCGGCATATCTGAGACGGGTTTCCTCATCCGTGACATTTTCAGGTTTTAAAGTTGGAAGTAGTTTTCTATTGATATGAAAGAAGAATAGGCAATTTCAGAGAAGACCATTAAATCATTAGAAAGTCAGTCTTAAATTAAAAAAATAAAGAAATATGAGTCAAAATGTAAAGATTTGAAGACAAATCCTCTGATACATAGATACGCAGACAGTACATTAAAAATCAGCTCATCACATGGTACGGCAGAGCCAATAGGAAACCAGATAACCATTTTACCTCCGGAAGCTACATTTTTCGATGGTTCATGACAGACGCCAAAAGTCTTCAACTACAGCTGGAATGACTTGAACATTTTATGCAAAATTTCAGGAATATCTATGTCTTATTATTCAAAGGAGTGAATTCTGGCACCGACCATTGGCCATCATAGATTATTACCAATGAACACAGAATCCACCAGCTGATATTAAACCTCCTCCTTGAAATTCAAGAAATAGATCAAAAAAACTTGATTGGATAATTAAAGATTGAAAGGAACGTGATGGCTGACGTCAAATCAATGCAGATCAGCACGAGGAAATGACAGCCTTGTCACCCATGCGAGGAGTAAAACAAGGCCAGGGATGTATTTGGCCTTCCTTGGATCTCTTGTAATCAAACCCTTGACTGGATCTCTGGTTTACTATATAGCTTGGAACATATATGGGAATGACAAAACTAGTGAAAAATTTCAGTTCTGACTTTTTTCTTTTTGTTACCTTTAAGATGACCTTAAAGAAAATTTCTTGCTTGAATGTTGTCTACAGGAGTGATCGATAACAATATAATGCAGGCACAAATGAGTCAAGGAAGGAACACAGTATTTATGTGAAACGCCTGCATATGCACACTGTTTTGGTTAAGTACATACTGAATATCTTCATGTGTAACCAAAATAATGAGATGAAACTGTGAAGTAACAGTCTTTATTCCTGATGTCTTCTT
>JAIPMN010007439.1:0-11543 GCA_020650975.1 Apostichopus californicus
TATACAAAAACGAAAATATATACAAAAACGAAAATATCTGCCGACTAGTAGGATCTTAAACTATCTATAATCTTCTAAACTAGACCTTTATATATATATATTTTTTTTCAGTTTCGTTTTCACGCTACTGTGTGAAATTAATTATGCTAGCGTCAAACTGATGTTCGTAAGATGCTCATAAAATGAAGAGATTTATATCTCTCGTTAAATCATAAAATATCATCCCGGAATAACTCCCTCTTAGATTGGAAGGACATGTTACGACAGGCAATCCTAACCTTCGGCAAGTATACGGATTGCAGCAATGTGTTCACTTCAAAAAGTGACTTGTGCGGACAATAATATCCGACACATTTCACACCTAGGTACTCTGCGGAAGCATGTGCGATTCCAGAATATCCTAACATGGTACTAGGTCCTCCAATGTAGAGCCTCGTGTTACAATTTTGTAAGAAGCGCGTTATAATTCCTTATAGCATTGACGTTGTATAGCAAGATATAAATATATATATTTTAAAACAGATTTGATTTTTATTTCCTAAATTATTGCCATGACCTATTTGTGCCATGCATACAGTATTTCAATTAACATTGGCATACATGTATATCCTTAGATCCCTAGAAACATAAGCGTGTACATTCCTCTTTCAATAAAGTGGCACCGCGAATTATGACGTCATGTAGGTATGAGCTACATTCAACTTCGCCGATGAAGCAAAAAGCAAGTTATATTAATTTTATGGAGCAACGTTCATTACTGCATTTGGAATATGTCATGGTCACGGTAAATAGTGAAGTTTCGTTACTTACATGAACTGTCTTTAACCATTTCGATTTTCATTAATTTATTTAGATTGAGTGTATTCAATTGAATACGACTTAACTATAGGTGAGGGTAACGCAACGCTTCTAACATAATGAAATATGCATTTGAACACATCAAAACAGAACCAACATAATTCAGTATCTCTTCAAGGTAAGATGTTTGTGAAGATTACACAGTACGGTATATTAATCCTTTTTGTGCGCATAATTGTCCAGTATACCTCTTCGAAATAATTTGTGCATAAGGGTTGCAGAATAAACTTCCGAGCATATATGTCAAAACCAGAACAATAATTATCTTATATACTCTTCGTTTGGGCTTGGAGAAGTAAAGGCGGAAATGTATGCATAGCTTTGTGATTTTCGTTACAAACGAGGGAATGAGCTCTGTTGAAACATTTTATACCGTTTCTCTGTACCACCAAGTCAAGGTTGTTTGTATCAAAGAGGTAACCAATATACACAAAGAAGGTTTAGTGTTGCACAAAGTTAGGTTCAGTTACTCAGTACTCAAGAATTCGTCGGTAGTGCCCGACATTACTTTTATAAAGCCTGAGTGAATGAATGCTATAGCTTTTATAGTCTGATAATATAAAAAGCAAATACTGTCATATACGAACTCTGTATACATCTCTATAGAACCTCGACTTCTTTCTTTTATCATAGATGAAGACGTAGGCTTTTTCTCACATATAATGCTGTGAAACCTACATTATCCGCACATTTAGGATATTCGCGGTAGGGGTGTTTACCCACCATTTCAACTCCCACACCAAAAATTATTATTTTTATGGTTATTATAGCACAACCTTGTATGTAGAACTAATTACAGACTACTTTAATTTACAACCTGCCTGTGGCTAAATGAATCCAACATTTCCCGTCTAAAATATTTGTGATTGGAGGGCCCCTTATTTGGAGTCCGTCCTAACCGATCACCCCTTCTTTTTTAAAATCATAGATCCACCTTGCTGGGGACAATAACTGTATGTTCACGGACCCCAACACCCACCCTATACCCCCTCCTTCGACATATATACGGATTTTCACCAGTAACCTCAGTCCCACCATGGTTAGGGTAAGATGAAATTCGTCGTACTTTCGTTTCTTTGTTTCCGAGATGTTATACCCGTGTCAACCAAACTGACTCCCTGCGGGGACTCCTATGTCGTTACGGACCCCTCCCCCTTTCCCCTCTCCAGACGACTAAATCAATGTCCCTCTAGACTCCGCCGACCCCAAGTGGAGAAACTTTGGTTAACCGGTTCCGCGAAGTCTAGTCGCTGTATACTATAGGCATAATACATAGTGTTACCACCCATTTAGTTCCACACATTTAACTATTGGTTATAATGTATCAACAACTTTGCTATGAACAAAAGTAAATCTTTTTCAAGGTTCGTTAGAAACCTTCCAACTTCACACTGATCTTATCATCACAGCGGGCCTATGTTTAGCTCTTTACAGGATTCTTACAAATTAAGTTGATTTATGGACAGAGATGTAAAAAGACAGGGTCCCCCGCGCCAAACTGGTTTTGTCTGTTGGAGCTTATAGTCTACACTAAGAACGCTAAGAAAAATAGTAAACTGGAGAAGAAAAAAATCCACCTCCAAAGTCTTTTATGTGAGTAGGGGATTGTGAAGAACAACTTTCACAGATAGCTGTGCACAACCTTTTTTTTGTGTTGCAGATACATCATGTCGGTTTAGGAGTTGCCAATTTAAAAGTGGAAATTGCTATTTGGTTTGATTGCGATTTTTTTTTTCGGTGAAAATATAAAGCAATAATGCAATACTGAAATGTTTTTATATATTATAGCCTATTGTTAGAAGTATATTATTACTATTATTATTGTCAAACATTTTGTCAACAACTTTGATATATATTCGTTAATGGTAAAAACAAAACAACAACAACGTAATGAATAAAAACAGCATTAAAAATTCAAGCACTTATAGTGACGCTAAGATATTATTTTTAGACTTACTCAAGTCGTAGTTCTACTATAAGGTTAAGGTACATGCAAAAGATATCATCTTCCAAACATGATGTATGTTTTCCGAGCTGTTTGCGAGGGAAGGGCGGGTGGAAGTTTCGTACAGGGTGCATCAATATATATAATATGTATTATATATGTGTACCCAGTGAAATGACGTAAATGTATCGTACTGCAGACTACTGTTTTGCGTATATTCATTCAAGACTCGTGAACTCGCGTAGTGAGTTGATTTTGGTGTAGCCATTCCGCGAAACGAAGTTCGATTTCAATAGAACGGCTCACGAATCTCGGATAACGTAAACACGAACCCAAAGGAATGTAGCGTATGTATCATATATAAGGTCAACATATGTGCCATCCAAACATTAAAAGTAAAGTTAGGGCGTTGCAAGGACACCCTGTAACTAGACCTAACTTAAGCGTCACGTGTCAATGAATAACAAACATTAATCTGTTCAGTAACGTCAATGAACCCATTCATGTTTTGATATGACCTATGAACCTTATCACTCTTCTGATTCAGTGTTTGTCTTCCAATAATGGTCATTTTTGATACTGACGTCACGAGCAATCTGATTGGCCGAAGACTACTGTTTCGGAAACAAAATCGCGGGGTGGGGGGGGGGTGGTCGTCATCAGAAGTACCTATATCAATGAGATTAGTTCATACAGTATGGTTCGCTTCTTTTTAAGGACCTCTACCTCTGTGGGTTTCGTAAAGTTTCGACCTACGTCATCGACGCTCTGCTACTGTCCTTACTTAAAACAGCCAGCCAGCGTGGCCAGCCTAATCTCTGTTGATTTTACAGCATGCTAGACCGTTGATGAACGATATATAATGCTGCAGTAATTAATTTGGCAGTATATGCTGTGTTACGAAAGCGTGTTAACTTTCAAAACGATGTATAGCATTAAGCCTTAACCTACCACACATTTATTGTAGGCAATACAGCCTATACTCAGGGATAGAAGCGGTTGCATTTATTCACTGCTAAAAGTTACCTAAGCAGTTAATTTCAACTTTTGGAGTTTACCTTTTCAAGAATAGTTCGTAACCGCGACCACCATCTCTACAATTGAAATTTAAAGAAATTGATACCATTGTTCGTCAGTTTCTGTAGAATAACAAACATCACTGTCACTAAGACCTAAAAAAAATCTGTTTACAAGTTACGTAATCATTGATATAGTGGTCCATTATCGTTGACTTGCTAAACAATCTAGCCAGATGTCTTAGTTTGATCAATTCATAATTTGATGAGAGTAATATTTATTATATATTTATTATACAATTTCTTAAAAATAAATGACGATAAAACGTTAAAACTATCAAACGGTACATGTTTCGTTCTCCCATCTTTGGATACATGGCGAGAGAACGTTGCCATAGAGACCGTCCAATAAACTGCTAAATTGAGATGCACAGCGTGCCGACAATATACGATATCATTGAATATGCGACACAGAACATTTAAATGTTAAAATTAGCCAGGGTAGATAGCTGCAAATGGTTAGTGGTAACACAAAACTGAAACAGATGAGTAAAGAATGATTATTTTTGTGTTTCAAAAATAGTATATTAATGCAAAGTGTTGAAATATTAATTACAAATATATTCCCGGTATGAAGTTCCAATTGTTTTGTTTTTGATGTTTCAGTCTCTGTTTAACGAGGCGCCGAACTTGAGACACGAACAGTTTATATCTTCAATCGTATGCTGTGTGTTAATCGTCTCACTTGTTGTTAAAATATAATCCAAAGACTTAAAGGCATTGAAGACTCGCCCCAAAACCGCGTGCCGCCCTCAAGTTAACTTTCCGTTGCTTGCAAGTGAAGTTTTTTTCTCGTCGCTACAAAATGCAGACAGTAATGAAACTTGATACCTTGTTATCTTTGTTGTGGACCTAAGATGTCCATCGCTTCATGTACACTGGGTTGTAGGTATTGACCGTAGCTGCATGTATTGACTGTACACTAGTGTCTAATTACCGACGGTAGCAAGCTGTGTGTGTATTTTCTGGGATCGATGACGGTGTTCAACACTTCTGTTACACCTCATTCGAAACTTGGACAGATTACCGGCGTTAGACGTTTCTTTGAGCGCGAGTCTTCACTCCCTTTATTCATGAATAGGTCACATGTATCACATAATTATGAAGTGTGTAAGTAGATGAAGCAACATTTGAGTTATTTTTTGGTAACGATGTTGTACGTTTGCATAAGGTGGCATACTCCTATAAGAGTCAACATCAATCCACCAGAGTGTTCTCCTTCAGGAAAAGTGCCAAAAAAAAGCAGTAGGACAACAAATCGTTCGATATGTTATCAATCGGGATCTGGCTTTTTGTGGCTCGAAGTCATATCCACAGTTCAGTAGCATGTATATATGCCTCCCTGCAGAGGCTATTATATACTACAGTCAGTGCAGGCTACATTTTAACATCACGTTTAGATTTGGAGAAATTTCCCCAAAGCATTTGACAGAACTTGCAACCGAAATGAGGAGAAACAAAGAATGTAAAAACTGTAGAAGTTTGAGAAGGACAAATAACGTTACATTCTATACTTTGTTGCCCGGTTATCAATATGACTGTGAAAAAAATGTTATAATAAAGGAAGAAATAAAAACAAAACAAACGATGCAATTATAAAAGCAATCAGGCTTGTAAAGTGGAGCCGGCGTCAGTATCAAATAAGTGATAAAAAACATTTCAGGTATGACATAGGCTATGTTTTAAGTCAGAAAACCCTTAACCAATAATAGATACAAAATTACAACCTGCACTGAAAAAAATATAAGTCCTCTTTTCAGAATAACAACTTTCATGCCATAATTAGCTAATAGTAATCTAAATCATAATTCTAGTGCCGATTTTTATGTGTAAAACAAAGAGACGTGCCGCCTCCCCACCCCCCAACCCCTCCCCCAATCGTCGGTCGGGAGAAATCGTTCAGGGGGGGGGGGTGTTGTTTATATTCAATCGGGGAAGAAGGAGTCCTTTTCTCCTAACTGAGGACGCCCTTCCATAAAGGTTTATCCATTATATCAATCAGTCCTTTAATCAGTTGCGACAGCCCTGTCTAATCCACGCATTAATTCAATCAATCTTTTCACTTTTGTTTGCTCATTTTCGTATCCTTCATACATAATAATATCATAACTGATTATCCAATAAATCATATTATTTGAAAACTAAATGAAGCAAAACTGATTACAGGAACTTTCCTTCTCTATGAGGAATCCAAATGTTGTTTTCAACTATACCTGTATTTAAGAATTTAATATCCGCTTCAAGATAGCTTCTGGCAACAAAAATGGATTTTCATCAAGCTCATTTGGGTATAGTGTATCCGTAGATAAAGTGCTTCCCTATAGTGTATCTATATACGTTCCATCGCCTCGGTGAAAATATGAAAGTATTTAATAATAATAATAATAATAATGATAATAATAATAATAATGATAATAATAATAAATCATTATAATTAAACCATATAAACTTGCGTGACCGAAGAAAGGTATATAATCAATGTCGATGTAATTTCATATCTACTTTGATGGAATGAAGTTTTCGTAACCTTTTGGCGTTCCATACTTTGGCGTCCACATTTTCTGAATGTCTACGTCGATGACCAAATCTCTACGTTACAATCGGGTTAAGGTACGTTTCATCAAAATATCGAAAATCTTCTGGCGCTGAGGTTCATTTTTGTGACCCCGATGTCCTTCAGGGGGTCCACGTAACCCTGTTCTTGGTTATTGTTCATGATTGGCAAGTCGCAAAGGCCCCATTTCTCATCCTCAATCTCTTCGGTTAAACTGTATCTTTTATCTTCTATAAGATCTCTGTGTTCTTCACAACTCTTTTGTAATTTCACCTGTTGTATTTGACTCCTAATTTGCATAAGTTGCATTGCCAGGGCGTGGTCTTGTGATTTCATGGAAATCTGAAAGGGCAAAAAAAAAAATAATATTAATGATCATAAAAATTTTTACAAAATTAAATAAATTAATAATTGAAAGAATTAATAGAATTTCTTGTCACTACGAACAACTGATCATAATTATGTAATGATTTCCCTTTTCAAAAAGAAATACAGCAACGTAGATGACGTTATTATCATGATGACGTCACTTGTGACGTAATTATCACGATGACGTCACTTGTGGCGAAGATGATCAGTCGTAATATATTCCAGCAATAATGAAATATCAATATGTCATCAAAACGTCATCCGTATATTTGGTCCAAATTTGTTAAAGGTTTTCACTTGTTAACATTTGTTAAAGGTTTTCAAGTACATTTGATAAACGGTGCCAAATTCATCAACATGTGTAACAAGAAATGTGTGGTTCTGTAACCATAAATATACAAAACTAAAGAACAGCATGGTTTTATTGGAAAGTTCCTTCACGTTTGCTGTTAGAACATGCAAAACGACAATGAACATGTCTTCCTTCAATCTATATCAAGCCATATAAAAGAACATCATTATTTATTGGCACAAAATGCCCAAAACATTATCATTCACCTGATCTTGTGAATTCGACAGAAAGTTTGAAAACTTATAACACACATTATATAAATGTCTTTTCAAACATGGTATTTGTAAATTTGTGGCAAACTTTTACGGTGAACAAAAGTGCATATACATATTATCACCGCTCAAATATGGTACCCCCTCCCCACTCACCCCTCGCCTTCCTCCCCTCGCCCACCCCCTCTCCACTCTAGGCTCAATCTTTAGGAGTGGATCCAATTCAGGGAGTTATAGCAAGTATATAGATTGATTGGTACAGTGTTAACGTTTGGCATAGACAACGGAAAAAACACAAATTCGTCAAGAAAACTGCGCGCAGTCTAGCTAATCCAAAGGAAAGGTGTCATGTTTTAGAAAATGAAGAGTTTTTCGTCTCGAGTTATGTTCCCAGTGAGTCAGTATAATTCAATTAAATCATATCGTTTTGAAGGACGGGAGGATAGAACGATGGATTAATTTAATTATTTGGTGTGAAACTGGTCAAAAACCGTTATCGCTTTAAAAAAAAATTCCCCGGCAAATTTAAAGAGGTATGGTGATTTAACTGAAGGAGACTAGAACGATGAAGCATTTGCATAATATACGCATGCGTGGTCCGTAGCTCAAGGTCAGGTCAAGTTATACAAATACAAACAGGTAGAAAACGTCCGCTTCGGTATCGGCGTATATAAGGAACTTAATATAAACAAAATCATTAACGGTGACTTATATTTATTGACTAAATTTTAAAAACCTCTGAAAAGTATTTTCGTATGGAAGAGCCGGGTGGTAGCGGTGAGAGGAGGGGGGGTGGCTTGGGCGGGGGTTCTGCCCCTTCAAATCGTTTACAGGACTCAACTTCAATTATTCAATCTAACGATAAGTGAAAACGCCTTTATAGAGTGAAAGAAGTCTATGGAAGGTGATTGTTGGGTGACCAGATTTTCTTCGTTTAGCAGATTGGAGATAAATATCAGTTACTTTTAGTGACCTTTATATGTCACATAGCTGTGGTTATTGCAATAGCTGTGTGTCCTTTAAGCTTGTCCCCGAAACCCTCTCTAGCCAGCGTTTAAGAATCATGGCAACTGTGGGATAAATTCACTTAATTATTTGACAAGCCTTATTGGATATAGGCTAAAGCGAATGCTATCTTACATGCGCTTTCTTCTTCTTCTCTATTTTTCCCCATTCTTTTTCTCTTTTCTTGGCATAATTTCGAAAGGAGTATTTTGTCCTTGAAAGAGACTTGTCAAAGAAGTATAACGCACATTATGGACTGTCGGTAGATGTTTTTTCTTACTTTTAAAAAGGGGGCGCCATCATTCGAAGAAGAATAGATCAGTATAAAATTGGCGTAAATTCAAATCCCGTCTATTTTGAAGAAAACCTTTACAGCGTGATTGATTCTTTAATCCATTTGCGTACAGTATATTTACTTTAAGTATAGGAATGTCTGTAACTTTGGTGGAGACGTTAAAGAGCTCCTATTAGCAATTCACGCACGAATGATACCAATGTGAAAAGAATGGCATTCCGCCATAGCAATTTGTTGAGTATTTTCTTGGGGTAGTAATTATTCTGACAGCTAAAATGGGTCTTATTCTACTCCGGTTGGTCTAAAAAGATCCACTGAGCTTTGTTATATATCATTATGTTGTCATTGTATGAGTGGCCCTCACTCAGTGCTAATAATCCTTTTATTGTGTAGATACTCGTTGTTACATGCTGTGGATAAACATTAAACTGCCTTTCTCCCTATATTTCTTTATCAAGCCGTCCAAATGTTGGTACTAGAGATCCCATGAAACCAGATAATTTTCTATGGAAACATGCTACAACATTATACAGACAGATTATCACGAACATTTCTAAAGAAAAGGGGGAAAAAAACCACACGATTGTGTGATTTCTCAATTGTATGTGTTATATGTTACATTGAGGGAACCAAGCGAGGTTTTTTTTTTTTGCAAGTGGGGACGGGGTGGTTGTGGGGGACGTTCGTTACATTTTCTGAGTTAAATGTTCTAGGAGGAAGACGGATAGACGTTCATATTGTTGGCAATTCTGTATGGAACGCCAAAGTGACAATAAGTGATTCTTGGTATATAAGTATAAGAGGATGGTGTATAATGTGCACGCTTATTGTGTAAAACGTACACAATGATGACCCTTTTGGCATTTTTGGCGCTCCATAGTACTTTAGAATAAACTATCGTGTTTATTTTTGCATTATTATCGTAAATGTTTCCATCGGCATCATCATGTACTTTTTTTTAATATATAATCATCACGTATAATAACGTTATCATCTATAGTACTGCAGTATTATTATTTTCATCACTCACGGACCATTTGGCGTTCCATATTTCTTTACATAAGTGTGCCTAGACTAATACAAAGCATTGTAAAGTTTCTTTTTTTGTGTGTTTTGTTTTAACTAGAATAAGATCCTTATTTGTATTCCTCTTTCAATGAGAATGAGGTCAGCTATAGTTTACATAGTGTTTATTAAGATCATCACAGAGGTTAAGATATCTAACACACATCATTGAGCAGATTGTGTTTGTCAGGGGTCAACCAAGTGAATACAGTATTACCTTTAACTGACCTCGGGCATCCCGAAGATATTTGCACCACATAAACATGGAATTTTCGAGTAACTATAGGATTTCACCTGATTCTTAAGTTTTCTTCTGTCACACAATCTTTCATATTAATCGCATGTAATATTTGCATTGGCAATTTTAAACTTCCCTCCCTACAATTATGTAAAATGAGATTTGATTAGACAAATTAACGTACTGTATTGTAACAGGATTTTAGTATCCACGTTCTCTAATCATCGAAAAGTCTCTAAAATTGATTTAATCAGCTCAAAATGTCTTCTTCAAGCGCCACCCGATGCATACATGGCATTGCCACTTTTCCATCCATATAAGTTGCATTTGATTTTACTTCATCCATCCATTCATTCATTCATTCATTCATTCATTCATTCATTCATTCATTCATTCATTCATTCATTCATTCATTCGTTGATTCATTGATTCATAATTGATTCATTCATTATTCATTCTTTCATTCACTTGTTCATTCATTCATTATTCATTCATTCATTATGCATTCATTATGCATTCATTATTCATTCATTATGCATTCATTATTCGTCCATTTATTATTTATTCATTCATTCATTATTCATTCATTCGCATTTGTTTGTTTAACCACTTGTAGAGTTTACAGAGTAAGTATGAAAAGTACAAATTTGTAAGTACAACTCGAAAGGAAATAAACTAAAACCTATTGAGGGCTTAACAAGTAGAATACTTCCTGAATGGAAAAGAAAAGGAGGCAAAAGAAACTCTATAAAAATCATAAACGCATAAACAATCCCCCTCCCTCCCTCCCCACCCCACCCCGACAGACACACATACTTCGTTACATACCGGGTAACAGACTCTTTCTATAGTCAGTCTTTGCTTCACTGACAAATTGAAGCAGTACCTGTGCTCCAAATAAAGAGTCTATATCAATCTGCAGTTTGTTCTCCTGCAGGTATACGGTGACGAATAACAACAGAAAAAAGCATCGTTTGTGATATGTTACCAAACATGATTTATTTGTTTGTTTGTGTGTTTGGCATGGCATGGCAAAATGCACAAATTTAAGCACATAAGGTGCCAAAAATTGGGACATTGAGACCACATTAGGCCTTTAAAGAGCAGCGTCGATTTTTTTTTTACTTTTATAGATACAGTTAACTTTTGTGACATTCACCTATACCAAATGCGTATAAATGGTAGACAAGAGTTTATTCGAAGGTAGTCCAACCAGGAAGCTGCTATACTCTGGTCCAACCAGCCTGGAGCTGCTAGTTTAGAGTAGCAGCTCCCTGGTCCAACACAGGGGCAGACAAGGGCAATATATTTATACGTTGCTACCGACTAAGTGATGTACTGACCGGCGGCGCTGATGTCTTGTTCGAAGCCGTGTCAAAGTTGGCGCATTGGACGAATCTAGCAACTGTCGCGACTTTCGACACCTAAATTGGTGGCGCCTATCCCGGCTCGAACGCAGCGGTTTCGCGGCACCAGCAGAGTTGGTTGGCCAGTTCGCCCGTTCTTCATGCAACATGTTTAGCCTTAAACGGTCGAATTGGAAATAGATAGAGCCGAAGGCTTATATATATAAA